>WYDI02003672.1:0-13437 GCA_009867235.2 Psittacus erithacus
TATATCAGTAGTGCCCACTTTCTATAAATCACTACTTATTTTTGACTAGAAATAAGATTTGGTACTTCATATTTTAAAACAAAGGTGGAGGAGGCTTTGGACAAGGCCCTGGAGGGACAGGGCAAGGAAGAATGGTTTTAACCTGAGAGAGGGGAGACTGAGATGAGCTCTTAGGCAGAAGTCCTTCCCTGTGAGGGTGCTGAGGCGCTGGCACAGGTTGGCCAGAGAAGCTGTGGCTGCCCCATCCCTGGCAGTGTTTAAGGCCAGGTTGGACAGGGCTTGGAGCAACCTGATCTAGTGGAAGGTGTCCCTGCCCGTGGCAGGTGGTGGGAACTGAATAAGCTTTAAGATTCCTTCCAACCCAAACCATTCTACAATTCCATGATTCTAAGTGAAGGCAGCCCCACACAACTCTCCTGCAGCTGCCCTCACACACACTCCCCACCCTTGCATTCAGCCTTAGCGGCCCCCTTTACCCAACATATTTTCAACAGAAAGAATTAAAGCCTCTATCCTGATTCTGCTGTCACCTCCACAATCATTTGCAGTTCCTCTGATGTCACAACACTTCTACACAGATGAGAAGCTGTCAAACCTCTGGCACAGCTGTGACCAACAGTTTCCGCAAGCACTAATTATGTTGACACCAGCCATGTGTGACATAGTAATTCATGTGGTGTTTCATACTGTTTCCTTTTTCAAAGGATACAGCAATTACCTGGCCACTTCTGACCCCCCAAAAAAGATTGGTTTTGTTACCAAGTAGGAAAAAGCCATGTGTGAGGTAAACTGCATTAAAATGCACTGTGCCTCTTCCAGATCTCAGAGATAGGCTTTAGCCAGAGAGACAAAACACTGGCTTCACATCTTCTTGCTACTAGCTCAGTAACTTGCTCTGGAACAAATTATTTGCTGAGCAGCAGAACTGACAAAGTCCTTTTTCCTGCAGCTTTCCATTTTCTCCCTTATGAGGCATCAGCTCTAACAAAGTCATTCATGGCATCTCTTCTTAGTGGATTCCTGGACATGTAATGCCACCATTAGCTCACTCAGGTGGCACTCCCACAGTCCAGTCAGTAATTCACTTCCTGGCTTTGTCCAGCTGACTGTTTGCACTGTGCCCATTGTATTTTTGATATCATCATACCTGAGTATTTGAGCAGACCACATATGAAAATGTCTTATTTTCTGAGACAACCAGGCTAATGAGGAAACTACTGTAACTACATAGAGTCACAGTACAATCAAGTCAGAACGACCTGGCCAGTAGGAGCCTTAAGCCATCATCTGGTCCATCATCCCTTTCTTGTCTGGAAGAAAAATAATCTAAAAATCCTCCAATAAGTAAACAACATATCCTACATAAAACATAATATCTATATTTAATTTATATAGAATGTATAGAATATATATTATATATGAAAATATATAATATCTATATTTTAAATTTACATATCCCTACATAAAACAACATATCCCTGCCCTCCAATATGCAACAGAGAAGCCCTGTTGTAAAAGACTTATATCCCAATTAGACAAGTGAACAGGGCACCCTAAGATCTTCCCTTCTGAGTGCTGCACTTGTAAAAGATGTCTAACAGCTCTGAGTCCCTGAAGTTCCAGGACAGGCTAAGAACAGGCTGCAGTAGTGTAGTCATACAGACTGCATTTCATCCCTTCCTCTTAGGAAGTGACCTCCCACGATGAGAAAAAAAAAATGAAGTTGCATGGTTAGGTGCTTCCTATTTAGTAAGTCATAAAGGATCCACAACAAAAGAATGACCTTTAGTTTAAATCCTCTTACCTGAATGGGAAAGAACTTCTTAGTAACATGAGGATCATCCATTATCATTTGCCAGATCACTTAAAAACCTTTTAAGAACAAATGAGTTATGAATGGAATGTAGTAGCTTCTAAGTAACCTAAAAGGAAAATACAGGACAACATCTGCTATATTGGCTTCTGACAACTAAGAGCTTTGGAAAAGTATTTTCAAGTTATAATGAATCTAATGATCATGCACATTAGATGCAAAAGTAAAAACACCTCAATATAAACCAAAAGTATTAACTTTATCCTTCTGTTGGATGTTCTGCATTGTGTGCTCTATTTCTATTAGAAAGGCAATTTCTTATTCACACCTTAAAATATTCAGGATGTGTAACAAACCCAGGTTAACCTTCTTGCCTAGTCTAGAAAACCCTGCCAATAAACATTGAAAGACAATATGCATTTTGTACCCACGCAGGTCTGCCAAAGCAGGACCATGGACTCTTCCTACTGTTAAAAAAGAACAAACGAGAGTTCAAATGTCTTTTGACATCTCAACCTACCCCCTGCCTCTCAGCTCTTGTCCAACTCCTTTTCACTCAGTCTTTCTTTCACAAACATTTACACACATGAGCAATTTCACACCTTAACCTTGAGGTGATGGGTCTATTCAAGCATATTAAGTTATTTACATATAGAGTGGAAACCTTCAACTCGGAGCTCCTTGAGGTGCTGCATGTATCTTCATTTGGCTTTGCAAAAGCTCCAAGGAAATATATGGCTCTGCAGATGGCAAATGCATTGTTTTCTGTCAGCATGGTTAAACTTGGTTGTGGTCAAACCAACTGGCAAAAATCAGCTGTATGATTTTGTGCTACATTATAACAAAACCCTACAAAACTTCTCAAACAAAAAAAACCCAAACAACACCCCCCTTGCAAAAAAAAAAACCCAACCTAACCAACCAACCAACCAAACAAAAACAGAACAAACCAAACCCAACAAAAATATTTAAGATGTAGGTTTAAATGCAAAGCTCTACAATGGAGACAAGACCATGAAGCAGTTTGGCTCTTTTGTTTACAAATTCCATTTATAGCAATGTACTTGTTTACTCACAGGTATGCTTCACAGCATACTTATAGGAGATGACACAGAGCCCAAGGCATGTTCAAGTTTAATTCACCATCCTAAGATTAAACTTGTAACACTCTCCATGGGAGCCCAAACTTCCAGAATTTAGATGCCGTCATGAAGTTTTAAATTGTTAAGACTTCTAAGCTACAGATTATGAGGATTCTCCTCAGAAGGGGACTACGACATCCTTTCTCTGCTATGATAGGCACAACGTTTAAAAAAGAGGATCATTTAACATTCTTCCCACAAGGGGTTTATTAAGGAAATAAAATCTTGTGCAGTACTAGTTGTAGGATTTTTGGAAATCATTCTGACAGTTAACATGAAGTCATCACATTAAAGTATCAGAGAGCAGTAACTGGAAAACAGGCCAAAATGTTAGGTCAGCAAACGAAATTCACCCTTTAATTCAGTCCATTACTGACTGAAGCTTCATAACCCTGTAGAGAGTTGATTAAAAACCCAGACCCCAGCGAAGGGCAGCTGCAGATGTGCAAACTCTGCGGGAAGGCCGGGGCTGTGCACACACGCGGCCTTCCGAAGAGATGTCGTGTTTATCATTTCATGCGTTATTTGTAACGTCTACGAACCACAAAGAGCTGATTAACATCTCTAATTAACACCGCTATCCAGCAAGAAGGGCGCTGAGGCGCGGCCTCGGCAACACCGCTCTTCTACAACAGCAATGAGAAGCAGTTGGTTCTTCAACCGACACTACGGAGCCGCCAAGCACATGCTGCGACAGGATGCTCGGTACTAAGCCCCGCGCCTCTCCGGTGGGCACCGTGGCACTATCCCTGCCGGCTCCAAGGAGAGCATAGACAGGCCTAGAGAGCACAGCCACGGGCCCTGACCGCAACCCAGCTTCGCCTGAGCCAGCTGATCTTTCCGGGATAGCGGAGCGAAGCATCACTTCTATAGCCGGGCCAAGGCCTCAGCACTAGCGGGAAGGCCGTAGGAAAGGGCAGCTGAGCTCGGCGCCTCAGCAACGCTCCACCGTACCGCAGAAGACCCGCTTCCCCGGCAAGCGGTACACGCGACGCCACATGCCGCGATCCAAACTACCATTGGTCAGGCAGATGTTGATTTACCGCAGTCTGACCAATGGCAGCCCCGACCACAGCCAAGTCCCCGGGTATACGACCCTCAATTGGTTTTTCTTTCAGCCAATCAGCCCACGGTCAGTTTTCACCTCCCCCTCTGACGGACACCAGCAGCTGCCTCTCCCTTTGCGCCTCGCTGCCGTCTCCCTATCCGCGCCGCACTTTGTTTGGTTTGCGGGAGGGCCCCGGCCCCGCCTCCCGCCTCGCTCCCGCTTGCTGTCAACCAATGGGGTGCCTTGTTTGGGGTCTGGGGTGGGGAGCGTCGGTGCGCTCAGCTGGGTTCGCGCGCCGCGTCCTGTCCCGCCCCCGCGGCCCAGCGCAGGGTGACGGGGAAGCGGAGTCGCCGCGGCCTGAGGGCAGCGCTATCTGAAGCTCACTGCGGCCCAGCCCCGGGAGCTAAAGAGCCGCGGATCCCGGGGGAGGAGGGCTTTCAGGCCGAGGGGGGAGCCGGCGGTGCCAGGACTGCGGCTTCGGAGGAGCGTGGGGAAGAGAGATCGCCTCCGCGGCCGGGAGCGGGGCTGCCGCCGCCGGCAAAGCTGGGAGGGCTGCTGGGGCCCGCCGTTGCTGCAGGTCGTGCCGGCCCTCTCCCGAGCTGGCGAGTCTGGGGCGCAGTTGGGAGTGCCTGGGGCTGCGGGTGCCTCAAGACCTGAGCCAGCCGCCGGCGTGGGAGCTGGAGCGCGAAGGCTGCGCGGCGGCGTTGATGCGGCAGGTGAGGCCCGGGGCGGGGGACGGCGCCTCCGGTGGGGTGGGTTGGGAACGGTGCGGAAACGGCGTCCTGGGCCCCGCGGGGTCTGCCGTGTCCCGGGAGCACTGGCCTGGCCTGGCCTGGCCCGGCCCGGCCCGGCTCTCCTGTCCAGGCCATCGATCAACCGGGAGCGGCCGCGCCGGGGCCTGCTGGGAAAGCGTCCTGCCTGAGGCGAGCCGAGTGCCGTAGGGCACGGCGGCTGAGCGGAGGTATAGGGGACCAAAGCTGCGAGGTTGAGGTTTTCCCGCTGAACGAAAAAGGGAACTCGGAAGCCGGGTGAGAACGGAGGAAAAAGTCCCCTAGAGCGGTGAGGTGGGCGCAGGGCAGTCCCGGGGAGCAGGAGGCTATGAGGAGCCGGCTCTGGGCCGTGAGGCGGGCGCTGGGATTTGCTGCCCTCGTTGGTGACTGCCCCAAGATATGTCTCTTTGGCTTCTCCTCGCTAGTCACTGAGAGATGCCAGTGGAAATAAAACTAAACTTAAAATCAAGAGATTTAAGCCTTATTTAAGTGAAGGTTTTGAGCATAGACTCTCAAAGTGGGAAGATTTCTGTCCTCAGTGTAACTGAAATCACTGCAGGTTTTTTTGTGGTGTCGAGAACAAGTTTGTGTCTGTAATTAAGGACTTGTCAGCTGGATAGTTGAGTTTTAATATAAGTTTAGAGCCACAGTTCAAATCAGTCTACTGAATGTTTGCAAATGGAGCATTGCCCATTGCAGTTCTGAATCGGTTTAGCTGAAAATCATTAGAGGGAAAAGCACTATTTTAATGGTAGAAATACGACCCATAAACCGAGATTTCACCAATTTGCACACCATGCAAAGCTGATGCATCTTGCTTATTCAAAACAATGCTGTTCTGGTGTCAGACTCATCCGTAGCAATCCCAGTCTTTGTGATGATACCCAGCATTTTCTTCTCTTGTTGGCTTTTACCTTTTTCCCCTCCATTAATGGTGGGCTGTGGTTCTTGCTCTGGTGACAAGGCAGCTGCTCCTTGCTAGTTTGCTGCGAGTCGTTTCCTTTTTGGACATTGACTTCTTGCAGATATGGTGTAATATTTTTACACTCTTTAAGTGTAAAAAGCCCAACAACCAGTTGTTGGGTTTTAGCACCTAATATAATTTAGTGTGTGTGTGTGTGTGTCTGGTGTTTTATTCCAGGCATTCAAAAAACCCCAAACTGTGGAACTGAGGGGACGTATGAAGTGAGGCACAGGGTGATTGGTCAAGTCCAGGTGCTGGATTTGTGATTCAGGTGATGCCTCTCTGCTGGTCCGGCAGTGGTCCTCCAGCACATGATGGTTTAAAACAACTTTTCTACTTGGCCCCGTCGAGGTGAGGGGGGAGAACCTGCGGAGTTTGTCGTCCCTGAAGTTAAAGAGAATAAATGGGGTTCGGGTCAATGAAATGACGAACCCCCGAGCCGCCGGGGGTGCTGCCTCGAGGCCGCGGTGACAGGCTCCCGGTCCGCGGCGCGGTGCTGTCGGCCGAGGAGGTGGCCGGGCGCGGGGCTGCCCCACGGGGAGCGGCGGAGAGGTGCCGGGGGGGTGAGGGGGGGGCTGGGGCTTTTCGGGAGCCTAGGCCAGTCCCAGCCGCAGAGACACACACACACGCACGGAGGAGGAGAAGCCTCCGCGCCTCGGAACATGAACTCCCCCCCCGCGGCGGGCCGGATCGCCTCGGCTCCATGGTGAGGAGGAAGAAGAGGCCCCCGGAGCCCGAGGAGCCGCGGAAGGGGTAGGATGGGGGGCTTGGCGCCGGCCCGGCCGCGCTGCCCCGCTCCGCTCCCCCGGGCTCGGCGGCTACCTTCGCCTTTCCTCTCGGCGGCTGTCGAGCGCTTCCACACGCCCGAGTTTGGCCGGGCGATTTCTCCGCCAAAGGCGCCACGAAGCCCTTCGGGAGCGTGCCTGAGGGCTGCCGGGGGAGCCCGGCTGCCTTTTGGGGCGGTTTGGGGGTGGTTCCGGCAGGGCATTCCCTCTCCCGCCCTCGGCACAGGTTGTTGGGTCGGGACAGCAAACGAAAGGGGATTTAGTAACAAACAACGGCGGCCATGTTGAGAGGAATTTCTGCAGCTAAACTTCTCCCCTCGCAGCCCAGGGATTTTGTCCCCCTGTCTAGGGGGCTCGCTGTCCTCACTCTGTGTCCCCCTCTGTTCTCTCTCTCCTTCCTAACAGGATGACAGTGAAACTGGGAGAGAGCAGCAGGGAGGAAGGGGTGAAAAAGCTGGGCAAGAGAGCAGGAGGAGATGCAGAGTCCCTGGAAGAAGAAGGGGCAGGAGGAGGAGAGGCAGCTCCAGGCAGCAGCAGCACAAAGAAAGAAGAGAAGATTATTAACAACAGCACTAACAGCAGCCCTGCACCGAACCCCAGCTTGTCGCAGGCCCCGGCCTCCCTTCAGGCCTCCCACAGCCAGGACCAGCATCATTTTCTTAGGTCCAGCGTTAGACCTCAGAGCAAGAGGCTGAAGAAGGATTCCCAGGGATCCTCCTCAGTTGGCAGCAGTGCTGCTGCAAAAAGCAAAGGTACAGTGTTTTGGCACCCTTAAAGCACACAGGGGAGGGGTTGGGGGGGGGGGGTCACCTATGGGCTTGGGGGGTTGTCATTCTCCTCCATCTTTTGTTTGGTTTGGTGGAAGGTGTTTTGGGGCTTGTTTCTCACACTATCTGAAATCTTCTTTGTGTCCCAAGGCTTCAGCTTCTCTGCTGCCCACTAACCTCTTTGCACTCTCAGAAACGGGGGTGGGGTTGGATGTGTTTGTGAAGCAGGAAAAAAAAATCTATTATTGAAGCAGACCATTAGTTCCTGCATTTCACCTCTTGAGTTTTAGGAATTGCTGTATTTTGGTTAGGCAATTAGACTGTAGGTGTGTAATCAGGTGGCTGTGCTCTGAATTCTGTTCTAGGATAACAACAAAATACTGGGTGCTAGTTAAAAAAGGGGAAAAAAACCAACCCACAAGACATTGTTGGTTTTCTCCAGTTGTTTCTTTCTATGACTGTTTTACCCAAAGAATTATTTTGGAAGCAGCTAGGAAATGCACTTACTGACATTTTTGTTTCTAAGGTTTTATGAGTTCTGCATTACTGTTTCAGAACAGTTTGGGCATTTCCATGGGATTTGAGATTTTATTAAGATTGTTTTGCACATATCTGAATGTCATGTACATACATGCATGGTCACTTTAGCATTGCAGATAAGAATTTGGGTGTTTTTCAATTCTTGTTTCTGACTTCAGTAGCTCAAAACCAGAGGGATGTTTGAATGTCTTGGTGCTATTGTGTGTGCTCAGCAGTTACTGGATAACATCTGGTGCTGTCATTGAGCTGTGCCTGAGACTTTTTTTGGATACCTCCTGCAAATATACTTGCATGTTATTGTCTGATAATTTTTGAGGAAAACAACTCTGAGATTTCTTCAATGTTTGAAATGACATTTACTCTTGTCTGCTAAAATGGAGTAAAGCTCCATGTGCCTTGGAGATTTTCTCGCTCCCTGGTCCATTGCAGTGGCCTGCACATGAGGTGAATGTAGTGGATTGTGATGGTTTTGTATTATAAAGCAAGTGCCAGTTGTGGTATTTTGGTTATTGCCATATCACCACAAAATTATTGAACTTGGTTGCTTGATGGCTAGTGTATACAATTGACTAAAGTTTGGTTTGTGTTTTTTTTTTTAATATCTTAGTAAAAGGAACTCCTATGTGTAATGTTAGAGGGTAGAACTGAAAGGCCGACATAATTTTTTTCCTGATTGCCTTAAACCAGATAAGCAGATGGCATACCCAGGAGTGCTTAACTGCAGATCATTATTTCAAGGGTTGTAAGTAGAATTAAATGTGAGGAGGTGTTTCTTTGGGGTATGTGTTGTCCGTGATTGACAAGTCGAATATATGCATTTGAAATTATTCCATTGCTCTGGAAGCGTACATGTGTGTGAAGAAAACAGATGTCTCTTTGTGCATGTGTATATTCATGTCTGCATATTTGTACGTAAACATTCATTGTCAGTTTTAGAGCAGTTCCAGTTTTCGAACAATTTTTAACTAGGTGTATTGACACAATTGTAAGGCAAATTTTGCTTATTTTGCAATTCAGATTCCAAAATAATCCCAATAAAATTATATACAGAACAGAAAATGCTATTTCAGTAACTGATTACAGCTCGTGTTTGTAATCACTGTACTTGACTGTGATGTCAGGTTTGGGGAAGCTTCTTAAATCCGCAGGAGTGACAGACAGTGGTGGAACTATGGTTTGTGCTTTCACTTTTTGAGTTGTAAGACCAGCCACAGCTCTGCTTGGCTAGTTTTGGTGTTAATGCATTAAAGTTGACTTCTCTGATACTGTTGAGATTCTAACTGTCAAATCTTGGAGAACAGGGCCACAGAGTGGAATCCATTCTAATCTGAGTTCTTTACATTCAGGGATGCATACTGAGAGGTTTTCCAGGCTTGTCTGAATTCCCCCTAATGGAATGTCTTGTGATCAGAATTTATAGGGCTTTGTGTGCTGGATAAAGTGTCTTATACAGTTAGCTTCCATAGGGAACTAACAGAAGGGTGAAGATTACTCATAAATATTGGACTTAAGTTCTTCCATCAACTTTCTTCTCCCCTTGTAAGTACAGAAATGCTAAAAAGCTCAAATGCCTATGCTTTGGATCAGCTGTGAAAACTGGTAGCTTTTCCATTTTGCATGTCGCAGTCAAGGTGATGGCTGCAAAGATCATTTTTGACATTGGCCAGTCAGAGTGGCTAGACCACATTTCTGCTTGGTCCAGTGATACCAGAGACTTGGTTTTATCATAGTCTGTTAATAATGCTATTGTAGCCCTTAAAATTTTATTAAAGTGATCCTGGCTTTAGAATCCGTGTATTCTAAAGTGAAAACTGTTAAAGGCTATTCTTAAGGAGTGTAATTAAAAAACTTAATTTCTTTCAAACTGTAGTTATTTAGCAGACATTGGCTCATCCTAGACATGTCTTTAAAAGCTATTTAAAAATGCTGTTGTTTTCTGTCTGTTACAGATCCCTTTTTTCTTTTGGCATTTGTGCTTTCAGGGTGCTTCATTGTAGCAAAGTATTAATGAAGTAAACCTCACTGTAAAGGATAGGAAGAGTTTGCCCACTCAGAGGGAATTTTAGTGTGGTTTGGAGAACAGTGTTGATAGCAGTTCTCTAGTCTGCCTAGTAGAATGTGCAAACGTACTGCTAATTTTCAGATTACCCTGACATAATTTTTAATGAAGTGTTTGGATTTTGTCTCATGGTATTTGTTTACTGAGTTGCTCTTTCAAGTTAAAGGCAAGAATGCCGTAGAAAGTAAGCATTGTAAAATAAACTTTGAAAACTATTTCACTTCTAACAGCCATTTAGTTTTGAACTGCTGAAAGATTTATCAAATTTCCTGCACAAATATCTGAATCTGTGCATTGTTTTTTAGTGTGATTATTACCTTATTTTAAAATGTTGGTCATCTTTTTATTGTATTTTCAAGTTTGTAGCTTCCACCTCAACTGATGCACACCTTTTCAAGTATGAATGCCTGGAAGTAAGTCTTAAAGTGACTTGCATGAAATCAGAGTAACTTGAAGGAGTAGTGAGTGAAGACAGTTTCTTATGAGAGTTCAAAAGCAGGAAGGTTCATTGAGGGAGAGGAGGCGGACCAGTCTAAGGATGAAGAAGAGGAATTTTTGAGAACTTCTCAAATACGAATACCCCCCAGGGCTGTGGATCACAGGGTTTAAGGTGTGTTCTGGGGCTTTTTCCATTAAGCGAGTGGTTGGATTATGCACGTGTATGTTTTGCCCACCTTGATAAAAGCAAATATGGAATACATTACCATCATATGCCATACATTTAGTTTGAACTAGAGTGTTCCCATTTCCATGTTTTTATCCGTTTTCTGAATGCACAGTGAAGTCAGGAGGAAATAGTAACAAAATCTAATGGTGGTGAGCTGAAGCTTGAAGACATCTTTCATGTCGTTGCTCTGGATTTATTCATAAAACATGCAGAATGGCCTAAACAAGTATTTGGATCTGTTTTGCAGTAACAAGCAGTTCTTTCTTGAAAAAAGAATTATTCAGCTGAAAGCACTAATTGAATTAAAACATTCCATCTTTTGGCATCGCAGAAAACTTGCTAGATACCAGTCCAGTTTGTTTCAGTGTACTAAAGTTGCATGTCGTGTACCATGTGAATTAAATCAGGTACTGTGCTCACTTTTGGGAAGAATGCATATACCGAGGTACCCAATGGATATACTTGCAATATGATTTTGCTGTATCTTCCCAGATTTGTATGCTGCAGAATGTTTCGGAACCTTCATTTGAAATGCCATTCCTTCAGCATTATTTCTCTAGGGCAAGAATGTCCAAAAACTACTGGCATGGTCCCCTGTTCTAATATTCTCCTTAATTCTGTTTGTCTCATTCACATTAGGTACTTCTTCCATCCCATGCTGACACGTTTTTCTTCCATTCTTTGTCTTCCCATGTACCCCAGTTTTCCTTCCCTCCCTTTGAAAGTGGCTCAGGACCAAAACTCCACAGTATCTCATTCCATACCACAAGAGGAGGATTTTTCCATGTGCTCTGTGCAGTAGCTACTGAACTTCAAAAGGTGGCTGCCCACAGGGTTGCACAGCCATGTGGTTTAGGTGGAACCTCGCATGAGGCTTTATGGGTGTTTTTTAATGGAAGGGTGAGAGAATAATGATTTACTGGAGATGCAGGAATAA
Organism: Psittacus erithacus; assembly: GCA_009867235.2. Lineage (NCBI taxonomy): Eukaryota > Metazoa > Chordata > Aves > Psittaciformes > Psittacidae > Psittacus > Psittacus erithacus. The sequence continues at coordinate 11,493 of WYDI02003672.1, forward strand.
CCAAATTTAAATAAACCATGTTTATTTGTTTACAGCTGTGCATGGTTAGCTCGGGTAGTGCTGTGTTTGGAATATCATATATTAAATATATACTGCCCATAGAAAAGCAAGCCTTGGGTTGAGTTTTGTTGTAGACTCCAGTTGAGAACTGGTGGTGTGTTTGTTTAAACATATTCAACTACATTTTGGTTGTGCAAGTCTTATAAATAATAAGAGGTAGAAAAAGCTGGGTTGTCTGTATACTTGTAGGACAGTTGCCTGTTGTGTTTAAAACACAACAGGATGTTGATTCGTAACAAGAGCACTGTCTGGTGTAACCATGGCATATGGTATAAGCTGTCCTGGACTTCTCAGGTGAGCTTTTTATTGAGGTGGCACACGAGGTAGAAACCTTTTTTCCAGTTACGATATTAGTACTCAGAATGAAGTGTGGACTTGCACCGGATGTATCTGTCTGTCTCATCTGTTATTCTCTCATGCTATTCTGAGCTACATTTCTTGGCAACAAAAGCAAGTTGTATCCAGCCTGCAGCTTTGTTGGGTTGTGCTTACACAGTGCGAGTGACTTCTCTTAAATTCCTAATGCACATGCTTTCTGTGGGATCACCTGGTTCATGTCTTCACTGGAGCAGATGATATAGTATCTGCTGTTAGAAAGATATGTGGCTAGAAATGGGGCTTGTTTACCAGGCAATCAGAAAGAAAGTTTAAATGTTTATCTTTGATTGCTTTTTCGTTACACTTGAGTAAATGCTTGTGAAACTTTCTGGAAAGTATAGATGATGGCAGCTTACCCAGCTCTGTTGGCAACAGATGCTTTGATGTATATTTCATGGTACTGCTGAGCGCTGATGCAGGTTTGTGGGAATAAAAAGGCTGTCAAAGGTGCTTTCTGTTAGGTCCTTCTAAATGGGAATCTTAGTGAAACCACTTTTGAAGGGGATCTTGTGTAGTTTACCCTTGCCATTGGCTCCTGTATTAGCCAAAAGAGAAGAAAGAATGTTCTGAAAGAAACCTTCTGGCATGTTACAAGTTGACGTTCGCATCCTGGGATTTGGGAAATGAGTTCGGTGTCCAGACATTCAGCATTTGGGCTGGGGCATGCAAGAGTATGGGAAAGTACTGCCTTGTTTATGAAGTATTCCCTCATGGATGTTCCACCTGTGGTTGACTGATGACTCCTGAAGAAGCTGAGATTTTGCAAGCTAAGCCTGTAGAACACCAGTGGGAGAACCAGCCTGCGTATCGAGATACGTGCCAACCCATGAAGTTCAACAATGCAAAGTGCAAGGTCCTACACCTGGGTCAGGGCAATCCCAAGCACAGCTACAGGTTGGAAGGGGAAGTGATTCAGAGCAGCCCTGCAGAGAAGGACTTGGGGGTGTTAGATAATGAGAAACTAAACATGAGCCAGCAGTGTGCGCTCGCAGCCCGGAAAGCCAGTCATATCCTGGGCTGCATCAAAAGGAGCATGACCAGCAGGTCAAAGGAGGTGATGCTGCCCCACTGCTCTGTTCTTGTGAGACTCCACTTGAGGTACTGTGTACAGTTCTGGTGTCCTCAACATAAGAAGGGCCTGGAGCTATTGGAGCAAGCCCAGAGGAGATCCATGAGGATGATTGAGAGAAAAGCTGTGTGGAGAGATCAGAGCAGCCATCCGGTATCTGAAGGGGCCTGCAAGGATGCTGGAGACGGACTCTTCATCAGGGACTGTAGCAATAGGAGAAGGGGTAATGGGTTCAAACTAAAACAGGGTGTTGTAGTTTAAGCTTGGCCGGCAACCCAAAACCATGCAACCACCTGCTCACTCTCCCCCTCTTCCTCTTTCCTTTCTGGGACGAATGGGGAGGAGAATCAAAAGAGTGTAGCTCTCACGGGTTGAGATAAGAACAGTCCAGTAACTAAGGTATAACACAAACCACTGCTGCTACCACCAATAATAATA
>WYDI02003677.1:0-19986 GCA_009867235.2 Psittacus erithacus
CCTGGCGGTGTTCAAGGCTGGGGTGAACAAAGCCTTCGGTGGCATAGTTTAGTGTGAGGTGCCCATGGCATGGGGGTTGTAACTAGATGATCTTAAGGTCCTTTCCAACCCTAATTATTCTATCATTCTATGATTCTAATTTTCTGCATTCAGAAAACTATGTCAGCCCTGTAAACTATAGAATAATGCATATATTTATGCATGTGTATATGTATATATAAATGTTTGGAGATTTTACCCCTTGTGCGCAACTTTCAGATATGGCTGCAACCTTTAAGGAAATCTGGGTATATCTTTTCACTTTCAAATCACTTCCATTCATATTCTTCTGCACAGCAGATGCTCAAAGCAAATATTCAAGAAGAGCAAGAAAAAAGGTGTCTTGCTTGCCCTAAGTCATGCTGCAGTGCTCTGATCCTGGAACGCACTGCAGCACACCTTGATGCGTCTGCATCCGGAAGGTATAAAAGAAAAAACTCCAACAGAAAATTGTAAGCCAAGTATAATGATAAATTGCAATGATGGAAAACCCTCTGATTCATGTTCACACCTAAAGAAAGCCCCAGGAAAAGTCATTTAAAGTCCATTTTCTCTCCACCATTTTGTAGATTCATTTTTGTCAACAAAATTTACCTGGAGAGATATATGAGAAGGATCTTAGGACCAAATAAAAGGTCAAAAAAGGAACAGTTCACACTTTTATGTGCTGTAAATGCTAGCAAAAATAGTATATAATTATGGACAAGAAGCCATTTAAGGCTACTAGTATATAGTAGGCTATCCAAAACATAGGCATTGAACTTCAGAACAGGCTGCTGTCATTGAAGCATGCTTTCTTTGAAAGGGAAGAAGTAAACATTAGCTTCATCAGTATGTTCAGCAAGCATCATAATACCTATGGCAATCTTGTCTGCCCTTGTAGTCAACTGCCAAAGGTTTTGAATGTAGATGATGAAAGCTATAGTTGGAATTAGATTGCTCCACAGGTGGAAAATGTCTCTTGGTGAAGGGTAGGCTGCTGAGAGACCTGTTACTCTGCTCCCCCAGGTTCTCCAGCACAAAACCAGGCTCATTTCTGGAGTACCTGAAAGAATTTGCCTTCTTAACTTGTTCTATGCTGCTTAAGAGACATTGGATATAGGCAGGGAGCTTCTGCCAAAATAAATTTCAAACCAGTCTTTTGTCTGTCTCTGAAATCTGAAATATATGACTGCTCAACAGCCAATTTATATCTCTTGCTCTTTCTATTTGTAGGATAACAGGCAGATTTGCCTGCTTTAGTGGCTTTCGTGTTTTGCAGTACCCCAGATGAAGGAATCATATTGAAATACGCTTCACTTACACAAATTCTCAAATTTGAAGGACCATGTTAGGGCTGTGGCTGGGCAAGTGAAGAATATATTTCATAGAGATAGGAAGTATGTAGTTCATGCACCCCAACATTAGGGTATACACGATATCATGTAAAAGAGAAGTGAAAGATTTAATGTAAATTCAGAAGTTGGGTACATTTCAGCACAGCATCTTAGCACTGAATAGGAGAGAGTAATTTAGGTAAAATTTATACTAAAATTAGGAGAAAAGAATGGAGACGTGGAAGCTTTCCTTTCTCCTTCACCCATGCCCTTTGCATCGCCCATGCAAGATATTTCTAATCAATTTTTAATTCATATGGCCAGGCCTACCATCTCAGTTTCTTCATTATCAGAAAGCATTAGTGTCCTTCTAAGACAGAGGTCCATACCAGCTTAGCTTGATTGGCATTGGCTCTGTTGCTTCAAGATCAGATGGGGTATATCACGTGCACTCGTGTTAGCTAAGATGAGCATCTCTTTCAGATCAGGGCATGCACTGGGCAGTGTTAAATTATGGCATAGATTCATGGTTTCCTCATGTTTTCCAAAATTTGCCATAAATTTTTTGTGAGCACAACCTTCCATCCTGCATGAGAGTCAAGCAGTTTTAAAACATGGGAGACTCATAATCTTTCTACAGCTTTCCCCTCTGTAAACAGTAGTGCATGGTTGTGAACATGATTTCTTGTCAGTGAAGTTCCCTACTGCCAGCTCCAAGCTTCAGTTTCTAGGGGAAGAATTAGCAAAAAACATCAGCACTGTAATAGCTAATTAACAATGAATGAAGGTCTAGTATAATGAATGTCTTATTTTAATCTGTGCTGTAAAAATGTTGTATTGCTTCAACAATGGGAAACAAGTATTACATTTGTCTTGCACATTGTAAAATTTAAGCAAAAATATGGAGTTATGAAAATATTATAAAGCTTTACACTGCTTCAGGATTACATGGCATTCCAAGATTAGGGTATTTTAAGTCTTCTTTTTAGTTCTTTTTCCATTTTTGACAATATTTATTTTTCAAACATCAGATTAGCTTTGCTCTGAAATCACTCTCATTTGGATCAAGTTGACTTTGTTTTGTTTTGACTTCTGTCTCTTTATGAGTAGATGAAAATCCATTGATTGTGTTTATGGACTATGTCTAAACCTCCTATTAAGAAGAAATATCTGGAAAAGATGAAACTTTTGCTAGAAGCTAATGTTTGACTATTGTTGGCAGCCAAGTCTGTTTACAGATAAAAGGTATGGGTGTAACTTTCCATATAAAATTATTTTCTTAACTTTCGAAGCTGAAGACAGAACTATTCCACTATAGGACCATAATGATCCAGGGATCTGATCCTGAATTGCCCTTACGACACAATATGTGGCACTTGTTCTACTTAGCTGTTGTTACAGCTTCAAGAGTGCTGATATATTTGACCATGGAACCTGGTTAATTGATCCTGTAGGTTGAACAGATGCAATTGCATCATAACTTCATGTTAAACATGTCCAAAGTGGATACCTGAAGGGGCAGAGAAGTAAGTAGAAGAGTTGAGAACAGCATCTTTTATTACAAAACCTCACAACTTCTCCACAGTCCTTGCATGAGCAAAAGTGCAATGAGTGTCTCTGCTGGTTCCTGTTCTTATGCATTGTCAGTACTTGTTACTCATTATGCTCCTAATACTAGTGTTATATAGGATTTGGGAGGATCTTATTTTCTGCACTACGTTTATGCAGAAGCAGAGTAACGTTTGGGAATCCAAATATCCAAATAACTTTACAATACATTTGACTTTTTAATCCCACAATATTATGTCTTTCTATTAACATATTATTAAAATTACTCCATAATTATCCTGCACTTAACATATAAACTGAAATCTTTATCAGGTCAACATACACATTGACTATGTGCAGGCTGAGCAGCTAGTTACTTTGTCATTTATCTCTCCAAAGTTAGACCTTGCCTGAACCTAAATTTGACAATTTTTTTTGTTGCTTTTAAATAAGTTTTGCATCCTGGTGAAACAGCTGAACAGTGCTGGTAACCTGATGGACAGTTATTTAAATAATATGAATACAGCTTAAAAAACAAAAAAAGAAAAATCCCCAACAAACTCAAAACAATTTCAGATGTGCTTAAGAAAAAAAAAACCCTTATTTTTTTCGTAATCCACTTATGTTGCCTCAAAGAGTACATGAGCTTGTTGAGAAAAGTCAAAACTGGGAGATTTGGATGAATTCCTCAAATCTTATAAAGCTAACATTCAGTTTTGGTAAAATGTCACAGTTCCCTTTCACACTAGAGGCATGTAACACAGTTATTCTCCCAGCTGGTGTTGCTAAATAAGTGGGTTTTAAAAATAATGATTCTTCTTTAAAGCTATTTTTTCCCTGTTTATATGTGATTTCATTCAAGTGAAGGTTCATTTCACAAAGTCACGTAATAGGTACTTTATATAAACCCCAAATCTAATCCAAACAGTGGTTCAGACACTTTCACAGCTCAGATTTTAATGCTTGTTTAATTGATTTTTAGACAGACAGTAATCCTCAGGGGATTCTCTACCTTACCACTGCAGTAGTTTGCATTGCTTTTTGTAATTTCAGCCTCCATTTTAGTTTCAGACAGCTCTTTAATCAGTCAGACTTCAGTAGGCAGAAATGTGAGAAACTCCAACATATTCAGTTTGATTAGACAATATATCGCATCAAAATACCTTTCACAGACTTTTTGATAAAAGTGGAAGTAGCACCCGAAGTGTTAGCTGAACCCATAATTCAAATGAATTTTTGATAGGCAAGGGTAAATTTGGGGAAAACAAGGATTAACTATCAATATTCAGATGTTTTCTTTTTCGATTTGCAATGATTGTTTCTGTGTGGATCAGGGAGTTGAATAATGTAAGAAAGGGGAAACCATAATGAAAACGAATTTTAGATTTTAAAAGTAGGTTGTAACATTGAAGTCTCTCTCATGTTTTATCATATTAAAAACATGTATAACTTAGGAATCCATAGAAAATTATTAATTTAATTTGCAGGAAGAAGCCAACTTCTGAAACACTAAAAATATAAAACATTCTGCAGTATTGAAATATTTTGGATCAATACTATTTTATTTTCCAATCAATTACATATTTCAGAAAGGGAAAAAGAAGTACGGCCTTAAGAGACTATCTGGGAAAAGAAGGTAGTCAAATTTTTTCACTGAATGCAGATGAGACACAAAGAAAAAGAACCCTCTCCTAAATTTTGTATCAAATGATAATTTCTTTACCTAGCCTTGTTGATTAATGTTTCTCTTAACAACTTTTGCAGACTCAATAAGGCTTGCCAGTAAAAGCACGTATTACAAAATAGTACTATTTTTGTATCACTAAAAAAAATCTGAATATTTCTAACAGAGCTGAATTAGAAAAAAATAAACTGAAAACTTGACAATATTTGTCATAGGCAGCAGCCTCTTGTGCTCTCTTTGTTGTATTTTCATTTATGGCCTCCCTTTAAAAAGTTTTGTTTAGCAACCACACCTGCCTCTGGCAAATGAACAATGTCGTATTCCCCTCCTCTCCCTTGAAGCTTTTATTGAAGGCTTGAAAAATTTTTCCAATCAAAATAGCAGTATTTTGTAAATCTCCCTTGGTTTCTATCTGTGGCATGGAAGTCTGGTTTGCTGCTGTCTGCGGTGGGTTGACATTGGCTGGCATTCAAGTGCCCACCCAACTGTTCTCTCAGTCTCCCTCCTCAACAGGACATGGGGAGAAGATAAGATGAAAACGCTTGCGGGTCAAGATAAGGACGGGTGTCCTGATCACTTCCCATTTACTGTCACTGACAAAACAGACTTGGGGGAAATTAATTTATTTTTTTTTAATTTGCCAATTAAAATAGATTTGGATGGTGAGAAACAGTGACAAAAATTTGAACACCTTTCCCTTGCTTCCCCTTTTCCCAGGCTCAACTTCACTCATTTACCCCTGCCCTGAAAGGTGTAATGGGGTGAGTGGTGGAGGTTATGGTCAGCTCTCTCTGCTGCACCTTTATCCTCTCACTTTTCCCCTGCTCCAGCATGCAGTATTTTGCCCTGCGTTAAAGTTTCCCAGAAGATCCACCATCATGGTTGTGGTGCTCAGCTGTACCCTGTGGTGGGCTGGTTGGAGCTGGCCTCTCCTCACAGAGACCACCCTGTTTGACCCCACTGCAAGCACCTCCCCAGTATATGTGCAAGTAACTATCAATATCTGTTCAGATCTTTACAGCCAAAAAAAGATGGAGAATACAAAGAAAACTGATTAAAGGATTTGAAAAAATACTTTCCAAATGAAAAGTTTAAGTGGTAAATATAGATTCTGAAGAAAATGAATGCATGTATAATTGGGGGGGAAGGCTCACAAATAAGAAAAGAAAGAAAATGAAAATTCTGAGTAAGAAGATGGCAGAATAAGCCACCCTCCTGTCCTCCCCAAAAAGACACCTGTAGCAAAGGTTTCTCCCTTCAGAGAGAGAAAAATTGGACTCTGATAGATGTAATTGTAAGACGCAGGATGAAACCAAAAACACAGGCAAGGTTTCAGTCACTGCTGGCTTGCATATGTCATATGATATGTTCAGGAGAGCTATTTTGGCCCTAAAATCCATGAATCTTCACAAGATGTGTAACTTGATGACAAAACTAAATGCCTATTTGCAACTGTTAACAGCCTTTTTAAACATTAGGTTGTTTCTTAACTTTTGGTAAAACAATTGTCCTATTTTTAATAGAGCAGATATTATATGCAATTCCATCTAGGAGCAAAACAAAATAGATACCTGTAACCTTAACAAACAGAAATGGTCATTTAGCTCTTTCTACAATGTTACATCTGGAAATCTTCGAAGCAAAGCAGAAAACCAAATGCCACACAAAAACTTCTCTCAAAGAGAATAAATGAAATCTAGTTGCAGGAATACACTATTTCTGTTCCTTTACACAGTTGATACACGATCTCATTTGTGTATTTCAGAAGTTTACTAAGACATATTCTTCTCATTTGCTCTAGGATTGTCTCTCTGGCATTTTATTTGATTCTAAAGATAATGGCTTTCACAGGTTTTCTGCATTTGCAACAAAAAATTTCAGTAGGTCTTCAGTCAAGGGTAAGCCAATATGCTAGGAAATTTGATATAAATTGAAGTACACAGAACTAGGAGCAGATTGAAATGACCATATATTTGGATATTGGCATGGAGTTTAAAGAAACCCTAAATAACTGAAATAAATGACTGCATAGCTATTGTTTTTGTTCTCTTAAATTTGTTGCTTTTCTTCCTGCTTGCCACTTTCTTCTAATTTTTAAGTCAAATGCGGCAGTGAATTCTTAGGTTCTTTTGACTTTTCTACTTGTTTACTGATGGAGATGGTGCCTTTTGAAAGCAAACAAGCAAAATAACAAACAAAAAAAACCAAAACCAAACTCTGTCCACCATTTATTTTCCCTTTCTTTTAATTTTTTGGGGCCTATGCTAACAAAGAGAGTTCCTGAACTCCAAAAAATATGTTAATACACTTGTGTTCACATATGGAAATTTTTAGCTTGCTTGAACAGTAGCTCTACAAAAATAGCAAATAAACACTCAAAATCAGAATTAAGCCCCTGCACTGAGGGGACTTCAGGGATACTTACAGCTCAGATATGAGCAAGGGCACCTCCTGAAATGGCTTTGTTCATGTGTCTGTGAATCAGGCAGAGATTTACTCATTTTGTTTTTCAAGCACAGTAAATTAAGCATCTTGAAGTTCACCTGCCCCCTAGAACTACAGCCTGCTACAAGATGTAAATAGTTCTGCTTTGCTCATGACTTCTTGTGAAACTGAGTAAAACTGCTGGCAGATTGCATTTTTTCATCCCAATAAAATCTATAGTTTGCAGCTCTGTGTGTTTTTTGTTTTGTTTTGTTTTGTTTTCTTTGTAAGGACTGTTGGTTTTGTCTTATTTATTCATTAAAATTTAAGCCTTTTTACTTCTAAAAGAGTGCTAGAAACCCTTATGAGCCATTCACTGCGGGAAGAGGTGTGTATGCATTGAGCAAATGTGTGCTGTTATTCTTAAACTATCGTCAGCCAAGGTTAGCTAAGATGTAAGACTTCATCTACAGTTGGATGTTGGCCTCAATATTCTTTTGGTCAGGCATACAGTTAGGCTGCTGGTGTATCTGATGTTTTCCTTTTTCTAGAATGTGCATATATGCACGGATGTGTATGGAGATCTGGTGTCTGTGTGGGCTCAGGCTGCAAGTGTTCTCACAGCTACGAGAAATATCCTCAACTCACATTGACCTGAGTTTCTGCCAGTGTCTCTGAAGGCCAGATGCAGTACAAGCTTCTAAGAAATGGTAGTTTTTCATGGTAAATTATGACAAAAATTAGGACAATAAGGCCTTGTATTGCAATTTCTTGTAAAAGATCTGTAAATGTACTTAGCTTTAACTACTCACAGAATAACTTCTTTTAAAAAGCAAAATTGTTTAGGCAGTTAGCAATAGATCTCATAAGGATGAAAATTTTACATCAGCAATACTACTTATAAGCTACATATTATTTTAAATTCAAGAATTGAGTCCTTTACCCTGACAACTGAGTGAAGGCAGGTTTCTCATCCTTGAGCTCCATGCTAAGAGTTTCAGAGAACCATTATTTTGCCGCATTCTACTACATCTTTAGAGGCTAAGTGTCATCTGCAATAGTGAATGACCATAGATCTCAAACAGCTGAGAATACCATACTCTCCAAATTCCTCAGAACAATTGAGAAAGCCAGTTGTATAGCGAAAGTTTATGGTCACCTGATTGCCTTATTTTTTGCCATGTGAACTAGAGGTATGTCACAAATAATCTCTGTGTTTTGGTGTACAAACATTGTGTGGATGCCATTTGAGCACTAGGTCCTACGGCTAGTCTATTATTCAAAACAAACACTTTGTTTCCTCAGCCTAATTCCTTGCATTTTTTTTTTCCAGTAAATCTGAAATTAATTACCATTTTGACACAGATGTCCTACGTTTTAATACTTGTTCATAGACATCATAGATAGATAGATAAAAACTGTAATCATTTTTTTTTCTTTTTGGACCAGTTAGATGGTATGTGACAATGGACAATAATTAGAAAAGCACATTGATGTCCTTGATAAACTTCTTCTATTGAATTTTCAATTTCAGGCGGAATTTCTGATGCATCTACAAAAAGTCCCTCCCAAGTTCCCCTAGAATGAACTTATATTAAAATAGATTTTTTTTTCCCTGCTATAGTCCTATATTCTGTGAATGCTTCTTTTGACTCTACAATTTCTCTTGCATTCTTCCTGTTCCTGATTACCCTGGGTTCAGCAGTAGCAGTCATTTTCCTCCTTCTTAGTAGCTGGTGCAGTGCTGTGTTTTTGACTTTCGGCCTGGGAACAGCGTTGATAATACCGATGTTCTTAGTTGCTGCTCAGTAATGTTTACTCTGACAAAGGACTTTTTGAGTCTCATGCTCTGCCAGGGAGGAGGAGAAGCTGAGTGGAAGCAGAGACAGGACGCCTGACCCAAACTAGCCAAAGAGGTATTCCATACCACTGCACATCATGCCCGCTATATAAACTGAGGGCAGTTTCCTGGAAGAGTTAGATCACTCCTGGGTCAGGCTGGGTGTCGGCCAGTGGGTGGTGAGTGGCTGTATTCTCTTCCCTTGTTATTTCCCTTATCATTGTTATTATTGGTGGTAGTAGCAGTGGTTTGTGTTATACCTTAGTTACTAGACTGTTCTTATCTCAACCCATGGGAGTTACATTCTTTTGATTCTCCTTCCCATCCTTCTGGGAGGTGGGGGGGAGGAGTGAGCAAGCAGCTGCATGGTACTGAGTTACCTGCTGGGCTTAAACCACGACAAATGTGTACAAACGGGAATAAATCTTCAGCAGCTGTAGTTGATGCTGAAGTTTCTCAGGATGCAAGAGCTGAGCTTCTGGTCTTCTTCTGCATTTGTCATCTCTAAAAGGTTTCCCAGGAAAACATTTTTGTAATAGACTATGTAGTTATGCAAAGATAACCAGACAACAGTAAAGGAAGTATCACCACTTTCCCATAATAGAGGTTCATTACTGTATTATATGTTCCCACATCTTACAAACATCAAAGAAATGTGTTCCTTTTTTTAGTTCTTCAGAAAAAATCCTGCAAAACCTAGATTCAAATCCTGAGATTAATACCATAGGAAAATTTACATAAGCTTGAGGGAAGCAGTAAGTGTTGTTTTTTCTGGGTCTTTATGATGTTTCTGTACACACAGAAGTATTGGACTAGTCTTTTCTAAAAGACAGTCCCTCCCCAACAAGATTCCTAATGTCTGACAGAATACTATAATGCAAGAGAGTATGATGATGATGACTTTTCCACCATTTTAATACACTCTGGTGTTCTTAGATTAACCACTAAAAATAACATTGAGCCATTTTATAGGAATAAACCCACGTAAGCAATAATAGAGCATATTAATCAGAGTGATTTCACTACTATTACATTGCAAATCAACTCCGAGACTTAATGACTAAGTATGCTGACTCTGGAAAGAGGTGGCTACATCACTCACAGATGTCTCCTTGAAAGTAAACACAGCGAGTGGTAATTGCATGGTCCATAAAGAGCAATAAGCACCGTAATCTTGCAGCTTTATGTACAGTGCAATTATAATAACTGTAGTAAAGGAAATTTCAATGAAAACATAGGGATAATAGATGGCAATAATTAGCAATTATGATAGTTTGGGGAGACTTGCATGTCCAGGAAGTATGATCTACTAAATTAAGCTCAGAGCGCCTACTTTAAGAGGATGAAAATAGTATTTTTGTACTTTTCCTTTTTTTTTTTTTCTTTTTTTTAAATCTACAGGAAGTCATATGCTGGTGATTACTTCTAAAGGGAACAGATTTTGCTACAGAATGAGAATTATCAAGTGATAGATTTCAACCTTCCAGAGGTAGAGACAATCTGTAAATTAGGCATCTACATACTTTCCAATCTACTAGGATCTCAACAGCACTACAGTGTTATTAACTGTGCTTGTCTTCCCATTTTCCTTATGGACAGCAAAACTACTTTCACATTCCTGGCGAAGGGGCAAGACTACAGGATTTACATGTCCTGCATTAGTGCAAACCTTGACATGTTCTTCCATCAGGTTGCACAGGATGTTATGTGATTGAGAGACATTATTCCTAAAGGTACAGGACAGTGTACCAACAAAACAACAGGTACAGAAAACATCTCACTTATTAGGTTAAACAACTACCACCATAGACAGAAAAGGAGATTTCCAGCAAGCCAGCAAGTCCAGGGATTCTGTAGGAACATGTTAAGGCAAATTTACTGAAGAAGAGGAAATCACTATGGCTCTCCTGAATAATTCTGAAATTCCTAGCACAAAGTTCTGAATGAAAAAAAAAAATGTAATATTATTTTAAACCCGAATGCTCATACTCAGTCTAAATAACCAGCAACTGTACTTTGAAACAACATCTGGGGTAACTTGCCATTATGAACAGAAAAGTGCTGAGAAAATATGTTGAAAAAACATACCATAGACCTCAAATACCCTCATCACAGTTAGTGGCTTTCTCAAGAAGTACTTGTTAAGTACAATTGACACACTCTCACACTGCTGCCTTTCATCCCGTTTAGTCTTGTTTCTACATAGCAGGATAGAGATAGAATCATAGAATAGTTAGGGTTGGAAAGGACCTTAAGATCATCTAGTTCCAACCCCCCTGCCATGGGCGGGGACGCCTTACACTAAGCCATGTCGCCTAAGGCTCTGTTCGACCTGGCCTTGAATACTGCCTGGGATGGAGCATTCACAACTTCCCTGGGCAACCCATTCCAGTGCCTCACCACCCTCACAGTAAAGAATTTCTTCCTTTTATCTAACCTGAATTTCTGCTATTTTAAGTTTTAACCCATTACCCCTTGTCTTATTGCTACAGCCCCTGATGAAGAGTCCCTCTCTGATGCCCCCCTTCAGATATTCAGATAAAGAGAAGGACTCGTTGCTACAATTAGTTGCAGTGAAATTGAGGCACTAACAATAATCTATGCTGGCTGCAGAATGAGCAGAATTCCGGTTGCTACCTTCCCAAAGAACCTTAAAAACATGGCAGAGAAGACTGGGCAAAGAGCATGACAAGCTCAGTTCTTGTTTGGGACTCAGAACTGATGAGTTGCTCCAAACAGTCCTTGGAAACTAAGTTGGGAATAATTTTTTCTGCAGCAGTCACCCATGTTTTTATAAAGTCATGGCTATAATTTCTTAGGTGATCTTAAAAGTAACCCTACTCTTGATGTCATTTGAGAGAGTGGTGCTGCAGGAGCAAACATAAAAGATATCATGAAAAAGTTAAATGGAAGACAGCAAATGTAACATTCAAGAAACACTGATGAAGCTACTCTGTCTTTTCTCAGTGGCTATGCTTTAGAAGCTCAATGCGTAAGCAGATGAGCATGTTTTGTATGCTGAAACTCTGCAGAGTAGATGCATTAAACTCGCATGGTTGTATTTCCTAAATGAAATGTATTGTTCCCAAAATATAGACAGACATTTTTATTGCCTTCATTTCAAAAGGCAGTTTCAGATTTGTTATTTGTGATAGCTATTCAGTAGAAAAAAATAGAAAATGCATCAGTCCTAGTTAAGTCACATCTGTATCACTGCTGATGCAACTGATACACAAAACAGTCAATATCTTTCTTCAGTGTTATATTCCTGAGTTACTTCAACTGCATCGGTATAGAAAGTACACCTGTTATTAAGGTACTTCAAGCCTTTTCCACTGCATTTTAGTTACTGTGTAGAATCTTACAGCTCAGTGGACAGCAGTTAGTTAAGGAAAAAAAACATAGTCATTCAGGTTAGAAAAGATCATTGAGGCCATTCACTTCTTTCCTCGTCTTGCTGAAATCTACATATATTATTTTAGGTATGTAAGATGGGAACAAGAAAGTATTATTGCCATCTTAGCTGGGCAGGAAAGAAACTCAGACAAAAATAAGTCAAGGCAATAGTTCAAGGTAATCAGATATCTTCTCCCAAACCTGTGAGTGTGTTCCTGAATAAATAAATAAAAAATAATAGGAAAACCAACCAACCAACAACCCCCAAGCCCCCAAAACCCCACCTCAGTTTCCTTGCATCTTTTTTACAATAGCACATAGCTTTAAGCGTAGCCTTAAGAAAGGGTGCTGTGTAAGCTGTGCTGGTAGGAGAGCAGAGCAGTATTCTTGTGCTGTACGACTTCTTAGCTTCCTTCTTTTTCATACAGGAAGCAACAAACTTCTGTTCTATCCCTGCAGTAAATCAAAGTGAGGTCCAGCCTGGTTTACCAAAAGCAGATGCACAAATTCTAAACTCTTCCTTCTGAATCACTCCATGCATGCTAAGTTGGGGAGCAAGATGCATGAGCAGCATCTATAATCCTTGCACACAACTATAATTCTTGAGCAACACTTGGATACTTTTTAGCATAGCAAGGAGAGTTCATTTTAACTCCCTTCATGCTTCCTCACTGAAACCAAGTTGGACTTCCTTTCATGTCACATAGGTATGGGAATGTTTGAAAAACATTAAGTCCAAACCTATGAAAGAAAATTAGACAAAGCATGCAATTAACAAGTAAACATGCCATAGATTCAATCTGTAATGTCTCTTAATTTTCTGCATTACCTTTATTTGCTCCTTAAGACCAGTTTTGTTTTCAAACTGTAAAACTGGAAGAAGTCATCCAAATGTATTTAGTACCAAAATGTGACATAGTGAGAGTTCTTCACTGCTGATATGCACACCCTGTATTCATTCCTCCATTACAAACTGCTTGTTTTAAAGATCCTCCTAGCTGTCACGTAATCAGGATAGAAATAAAAACATGTAGATTAGAACTCATTCCATAACCCCCTTGATAGGATGCAGTTTGTAGCCCCACAATCTCATTTGAACTTCTCTAACTATGGGGTCTTTAAGTTGCATGCAATGGATTTTAAGCTTTACTTTCATCTAGTTTTTCATAAAAAGAAAAAAGAGGCATCTCATGCAGTGTCATGGGATAATGGACTAAATCCTTGCCCTATTTAATTAGAATATGAATCCTGCTGTGTTTAATTATCCTGTCTTATTATAAATTTGACAATAAGGACAACACACACACAAATGTATTTTTTTCTTGTTTTTCAGAAACAGCTGTCATGCTCTGTTTGGATCTCAAATTTGCAGGGCAGTGTACTGTGTGTCTTAAACTTTGTTCCATAAACTCATTAAGAAACACAACAAGCACAGGGTAAACAGCTCAATCTCTTTTTGTCTATACTAGTCTTATCACATTAATTTGTATATTCACCACTCAAGTCATAAGGTCTCATAACAAAACCTGCAACTCTTATTTTGTGCACCTATGAGAAGCATAACAAAAAAAATTAATAAAATGGTATCTAGCTGAGGGCGAGAGTGTCCACCCTTCCTCCTCCCATACATTGCGGGTTTCCCCTGTATCACAAAAGGCAGCACAAAAGCCTGGCTGCTGTTGGATCATCTTCAAAAGTTTTTGGGTAAGCTGATGTTTAATACCTTTATTATATCCCATATGATGACAGGCTGAAAAAATTGGGGCTGTTCAGCCTGGAGAAGAGAAGGCTGCGTGGAGACCTCATAGCGGCCTTCCAGTATCTGAAGGAGGCATACAATGATGCTGGAGAGGGACTTTTCATCAGAGACTGAACTGATGGGACAAGGGAAAATGGTTTCAAACTTAAACAGGGGAGATTTAGGCTGAACGTAAGGAAGAAGTTCTTTACTGTGAGGATGGTGAGACACTGGAACAGGCTGGAAATTGTGAAAGCTCCATTCCTAGCTGTGTTCAAGGCCAAGCTGGACAGGGCCTTGAGCAACTTGGTCTATTGGAAGGTATCCCTGCCTGTAACAGGGGGTTTGGAACTAGATGATCTTAAGGTCCTTTCCAGCCCTAACCATTCTAAGATTGCATAATTTAAAAAAGTACCATGTTTGATTTTTTTCATACCTCTATAATTAATAAAAACATCCTATTTTTAGACATAATTATGTATCAGAAATGTAGTCACTTTAAGAAATATTGCAAATTCAAAAGCCTTTAGAATACTTTCTATTATACCCTTATTGAAACTTCCAGATTTATAGAAGCTATAGTTAATTTACCTGCATTTTTTCAGTGTGTTGATTAATCAAGAGCTGAACCTGGAGCTTCACAAGCAGCGGTGCAGTAACATGTATACTGGACATAAAAAATTATATTAATCTTTTCACCTTATAAATATGGCAAAGTGTTCTATTTATGCTTTTCCCCATCCGGCTTCATATCAAATAAGGAAAAAAAAAGTGGTTTTAATTGTAAATGCAAGTTGGTTTTTTTAATATACTGCCATTCCTCTCACACAACAACCAGAACATTCACTTATGGATTTAGTGTGCCTTACAAGTAATTTGGGTTAGGTGGTGTTCAAAATGTTATAAAGCCATTAATTGCCAACTGTTTTCATTTGAAAGCACTACAGTGGATCTGCAACTTTTTTGTAAATAGTATATGGCAAAATATACTCTGAAGCGTAGACACTCGAATACGATGTTTGTGCAATAATACAGCACTAACCATTTTGCTACCTCAAATAGGAAGAAATATTGTTAAGAAACAATAGAGATGGAATGTGGTAAGAAATTTTGCTGGAAATAATTTTCTAGGAAGAAAATCTTTCTGTAATTATTTTAGTCACATAATACTGTGTTCCTATCCCTGCTTACTTGAGCTTGAATCAAATTATTAAGAAGTATTTAATACTTGGGAGAGGGGCAAATAATTTATAGAGCATAGAAATCTAAATTCAACCAGTAAAGATCTAGGCAGGGGTAGATGTAAAGTTTAATTAATCATAACTAAATATCTGTTTTTCCTTTAACAGTTTTACCTACATTGCACATTATTTTTCTCCTCTACAAATGAGCTTCTTCTAAGGTAGATTATAATAAGTAGAGTTAAGAAGAAATTAGGGGAAAAGAAGAAAAAAAGTTACTATTGTTTTATACCACTTAAAAACAACCACTAATGCAAATACCA
The DNA here is from genome assembly GCA_009867235.2 of Psittacus erithacus. Lineage (NCBI taxonomy): Eukaryota > Metazoa > Chordata > Aves > Psittaciformes > Psittacidae > Psittacus > Psittacus erithacus. The sequence continues at coordinate 15,490 of WYDI02003677.1, forward strand.
GAAAAAAAAACCCAAACCAAAAAAAAGCCCTAACCAAACCAGAAAAACCACAAAACATTAGTAATGTCTTCATTTCAGCACTTCAATGGAATCTTCCATTGAATTAGACATAAGGTCTAATTTTGATTCAAAGCACTGATCCACTGTACCAAGATGATGACTTATGATTTCTCATGTGCTGGGTGCAGCTTCAGCATTCTCCCAAGCATAGTAATGAGAAGATGTAATCTCAGAGGCAGTGGCCTATCTTTAAAAGCAACCTGACAGCAACTGAAATACAAAATACACTTCTGACTGTATCCTTCCAAACTGAAATCTCAAAGCAAAGTTGTTTCCATACACATTTTAAACAGTACCAGGGCAGGCATTGAGAGCACTTGGAATTAGGATACTTCTTCCTAAGAGAAGTTGTCTCTGACATATGATAGTATATTTATACTTTTTATTAGCAAAAATACTTACTTCTACATTAGTTGAAAAAAATTAAATAAAATTTCAGCAACATGAACTGCAAATACGTCTCTAAAAAGTAATAAAAACAGATGAGCTGCAGAGAACAACAAGAATAATCAGAAAAAAGAGAAATTATCTTACAGAAAGATTATATATACTTGGTCTAAAGAAGTGAAATGACAGCTTAAAAATACATGGGAGAAAATCTGTGGAGCAGAGAGGGAACCATGTAAGATAAAGAACATCAAATCAAGACCAGATTGTGTAAATCAGATAAGAGTAAATTAAGGCTGAAATGAGGAAATATATTCTAATGATAATTAAAAAAAAAAGAAGTCCTGAAACACATGACAGCTGGTTGGAAGAAAGAAAACCCACATTTAGCTATTATACAGTCAACAAAAGTGACTATAATGTGAAATAACAGACTGTTCCCCTTGCTGAGGAACAGACAGAACATGAAACAAAACTATACCAGCTCTGATTATCTGACGTTTGTTCAGCTACACTTCCAAATAGGGCAGATCATTACCCTATGTATATTTACACAAATACTGATTTGTGATAGATATAAAAGGCACTTCCTCAGGTAGGCACCTCATAATCCAGCATAAAACAGAAAACTGCATTCCAAAAACAATTCCACTGTTTATTCAGAAATACGAGTTTTTTTCCAGTTTAAAGTATTTTGGATTTAGCCATGTACAGAACAATGTAGGAAATAACGGAGTGGATACTGTGAATAAGCAAGAAATTAGCAATATGTAGGAATTTATTTATGCTGTCTCAGTCTGGGGGTTTTGTTGGTTAGTTGTTTTTGGAGGTGGTTGTTTTTTCTAGTACAGATGTTTTACCTAGCCAATAAACATTACAACTATCTCCATCTGTTGGTCTCAGGTCTGCAATCCAGAAGCATGCGGTCAGATTTAAGGAGTAACAAGAATGAACAGGTCAGTATTTCTTTTTCTTTTTTTTTTTTTTTTTCCCTAATCCTGTCACTGATGTAGTCAGGAGTAACTCTGGGAGAGACACAGAAGAGATCCAAAGAGAGATCTTGAGCATCCGAGTAGAAACAGAGGGAACCCTGCAGCTCTGCAACACCCTGTAACACCCTGTCTCCATGCAGCATATTTCAAACTACCGTGCTGACCCACTTGGCCTTCTTTCCAAAGAGCACCATCTCCTTTACAGAACAGGGAAGTTACTTAATTTGTGATACTGTGTATATATCTGGAAATATGATGCTGTGACATCAACTCCATTTAGCCTCCATGTTGTCAATTTGGTCTTAAGTCCAGACAAGCATGGCTTATAAGTACCTGTTTATTGGAAAGCACCTAGTTTGCATGGATACTACAGTGATTGCTATGATGACACATGGAACTTTTCTTCCCATGTCACTTTCCATTTTTACAGCTCATTGCTTGAATAACTCAAAGGAGGTAACTAACTTTCCACAAGTTACATTTCAGCTCCAGAATTTTCAACAGATACAGCCTACTGCAAAGTCTAAATAGGTTATAGAGAGATCTAAGTATTGTACAAGCAGATGTAAATTGCTTCATTAATCCTTTGGAAAAAAATTAAATCTCTTGGTGCTAGCTGTCCTATCATTCACATATGTAAAGCTCTTCAACAAACAAATTCGAGCTGAGGTTCTGGCCTGAGATGGAACATTGCTTTCATTTAGCAAACCATAACTCTTAATTTGAAAAGCCCAAAAGCTCTGAATAAATCTTCATGCATATTGCTTGAGATAGACTGCAGTGAAATAAGTTTGTGAGATACACATGCTATAACATATAATACATTCTGAAAATTTTCAAAACCAGATATTTATACAATATATGGTACTTACTCATCATTCTTATTGAAGTTCTGTGCACATTTTAGAGTTCAAGTGAATCTCAACATAAACCTGAAGGAACAGAACAACAACTCTGATCATACCTGGCAAATATTATCTGCATTCAAACCAGGAAAGAGAAGATGCATTCATTCTTGACACAGCAAATTGAAATTTAGGAGGCTTGCAATATGAGGACAGTAGCATTTGAAGTACTAATAATTTTTAATGCATTGGAAGTGGCACTACCTCTTTTCACATACACACCAGGAAAAAGAGCTATGATTTTTGAGCCTTCTCTAATATTGGGATACTCTCCATGGAAGTACACAAATTCAGATCATACCCATTTTACTGAAATAAATGTGGGCAAAATGTAAACTCCATGCTTGCTATGTGCATCTGATGTATCAGCTATAAACAATGCAGCCTCAAATGGTATCAACTAGGTATAAAATCTAACCAATAGGAACAGATAGAACAAGGAGGAGCACTTCAGAAATGGTACGTATGCAGGAGTGACTGTTGCTCAAACTAAAAACAGGAAAGTTGACAGCTTAAACTAGGCTATTCGCTTTACTAGCTTAAATAACATGGTAAATCTTATTTTCCAGTGTACACAATATCACCTAGAAGAGTTTGCTTTGGTTTTCAAGTCATGTACAATTAATACATGTTTCCTTAATTCCAAGAGAAAATATTCTATTCATCGGAATTTCAGTAACAGCCTTAAAATCCATTTTGACATCCACAGTTATTGCGGAATGTAGAAGCCCCCAAACCATGCTACAGCCTGTCTGACTATATGCTGTCAATGACATAGACACTAGAGAGAAGATACTCTTATCCAACATCAGAAATTACTTTTTTGGGGGAAGAATTTTTATTACTGTATTATTCAAGGGTACCATCTGTGATTAGATTTTGTTGTCATTACAGTCAAGGCACAAAGCCATTGCATGGTTGATATATCTTAAAAGTAATTTTTTCCCCATGTTTCAGAATCCACTTGCAATGGCCTATGGAAAAAGTCCTGTGGAAGCAATGATTCATATGAATCTAGGATTTGCCTGCTATTCCTCTTCTGAAAGATACCTCTTGCAATTAACTTTACCAATTAACTTGGTATAAAGTAATGACAAAACACCACAATCACACTAACACATCAGTATTGTTCACAATTGTCTGGTCAGCCAAAAAAGAATATCATATGGCTCAGGTTGAAAACAGTACAAAAGCTGAAAATCTCAGAGTGATTCTGAAGATGGACTTTGAAGTCAACTGCCAAGTCAGGATCTAATTCAGCAAGATACAGGAATACATACCTAACTTCAAAGTAGGCCAGCTAACTTATTTGCATTATGGCACCTTCATATGAAAAATGTAAATGAGAATCAGACACGTCTACTTCAAAGAGCTTGCTCCTGAAATTGTAGTGAAACACAGTTAAATACGTGACCTAATTCCACAAACTTTTACTGTCCTTATGAAGCACTAGATAGGTACTGCCTTTACCCAAGTTGTAGGCATGGTTATTTTGTGTTATTTTTTATAACCACTACATTGACACATTTCTGGACATCTCAGACCATAGGTTTCCATATCGCTGATGAATAAGCCAGTTATAAATGAAATTACATGACATTTCCACAAAACTCTTGGAACAGAAAAAAAAAAATGGTGTAGGAAATATATGAGTATATATAATCACATGCGGCTGTTTAGGAAGATGCTTATATTTATAAAGCAGAACCTTTGCACCTGACAAAAGTTTTGAAAACAGTAGCACTACCTAAAATACTATGAAGCAGAGCTCCAACTGGTAAAAATTGTATCTGCGCAAGTAATGCCAGCTTTTAACACACACCTCTGTCAAACTGCAATGGCTAGGAGGATATTACTTTAGTTTACTATAAGTCATGAATATCTGATAGTGACTGCTCTACTATGTTAATGAGACCCTTAAGGGACACAAAAATAGGCAGAAGGTTAACTCAGGGTGGTATCTCAGCAATTCAGTCAAGATAAAATTTGTTTCTGTCGTGGTTTAAGCTTAGTCATAAATTAGAAAAGCATGTAGCCTGCTTGTTCCCCCCCACAACCTGTCTTTCCCCCCACACACACTCCCAGAGGGATGGGGAGGAGAATCAAAAGAATGTAACTCCCACGGGCTGAGATAAGAACAGTCCAGTAACTAA
>WYDI02003677.1:26014-42693 GCA_009867235.2 Psittacus erithacus
GGAAATATCTATGATTCTGCTTCTACCTTTGATGATTAACTGTGCAAACAATTCTGGTCTCGTGACCACAGTTTTCTTTTGTTGATACGGCAAAAATATCCATTCAAGAGTTCTTAATAAATCTTGGTTAATCTGCACTACTAGTCCCAAAGGGTGTTGCCTATTTTCCCCAGAATTAACTATCATTAAAGAAATGGGACAGTTGTGTAGTCGTCTGGCAGCAAATCCTGAAACAATTTTTTGAATGGTCTCATTCAAAGCTTGTGTCTGCATAGCAGTCAGCTGCCGCTTTGTGCTGGCGTTTGACTCATGTCCTAACAGGGGCATCAATGGCGCCAAATTGTCATTGGTAATACCGCAGATTGATCTGACCCATTGAATGTCACCCATGAGTTTTTGCACATCTGTCGGAGTTTGAATGTCAGTAGAAATTTTTATTTTTTGAGTCTGGATCCTACTTCCTGTTATAATCCAGCCCAAATAATTCCAAGGAGCTTTACACTGAATTTTTTCTGGAGGAATGCATAGGCCTTTCTCCGCCAGGCTAACCTGCAGCTGGGACATCAACCCCTGTGGTATGACTTTTCCAGCAATCAGAATGTCATCCATATAATGATAGATGATCAAGTCCTGATACTGGCATCAAATTGGGTTCAAAGCCCAAGCTACATATGTCTGGCAAATTGTGGGTGAATTTTTCATTCCTTGTGGTAATACTGTCCACTGATAACGTTTTGCTGGAGCGCTCTTATTAGGGCTTGGGACCATAAATGCAAATTTCTCACAATCATCTGGATGTAATTTAATCATGAAAAAACAATCTTTTAAGTCAATTATTAACAATTCCCAGTTTTCCGGGAGCATAACAGGGGAGGGTAACCCTGGCTGTAATGCTCCCATATCTTGCATAACTACTTAATTGCTGGAAGTCAGGTAGTAGCCTCCATTTTCCTAAGCCATAATATCTAACAATTTCATTTTCATATCGTCAGTGAGATCTGGATTTTTACGCGAAGCCTCATGCAATCAACCTATAAACTGAGAATAAGGCTCAGATACCCCCTGCTTTATGGTGAGAAAACCAGGGGAAGTTTTCTCATCTGGCAGGGCACACCATGCCTTTGAGGCTAATTCCTGTGACAGTGTCAAAGCTGTGGTTGGGAAATTAGCTTGCATCTGAGGCTCGGAAAAATGACCCTGGCCTAATAAGGCATCAGCATCAACACCAACAAGGGATCCCCCTGCTGGCGTGCAGCGCGGCTGCAAGCTTGGCTCCACTTCCTGAAAAAACATGATCTGGAGATGAGGGCTCAACAACGACTGAGCAATCATCCGCAAATCATAAGGAGCTAAGATATATGCAGAGAAAATATGTGTGGTAATTGACTGTGTATAGGACGACTTCAACCCGCGGGTCAAAAGGGCCAGTCGTGCCTCCTTTAAAATTTTCAGATCAAAAGCCTCCCACTCCTTTCCCCCCTGAGGCATAGTAAACACAGGAAATGCAGCCGGCCCCATGGCAGAAAACTCTCCTGTTACAATGGCATCCTTTATCATACCGCGCCATCAATGCCCAGGGTTAAAACTGTCATGCTCCCCCCGCCCCCCCCGTTCTCCTCCTCATGGAGCCCTCTCCCAGTCCCTTGCACAAAAGGATTTGCTGGAGGGTAAGGTGGAGGAACGGTGGCTGTGGGTGACGTCGACTACTCTATTCTAGCTTCTAATGCCTCCAGCTTCTTCAGCAATTGTTGGAGCTAGACGCCACCCAGCCCGTTAATGAGCTGATAATGGATAGGACGCTTGAACACAGGAGATGGAGGGGGTGGCAGATACGCAGCTGGTGGTGGCGGTTTGGAGAAATTTTCACGACCGTCTTGGTTGCTCTCCTGTTCCCTTTCTTCGGAGTCGGAGTCCCCTGTATATTGTTCCGTCTTGGGTAGAAGCTGCCGTCGTGTCCCTGGCAACGCTAGCCCTGGCTCAACTGTTGTTCTTGCCTTATGTTGTAACTGCTTTGGGGCATATTTTTTTGGCGCCCACCCTGGCGCCACCAGCGGCATGAAAGATATAGTCACAGTGCCGTTTTCTGCTTTCTGGCGGGGTAGGAGCAGCTGCTGCAAAAACAGAGGCTACCGCTGCCCTTTCTGATTTCATGTCCTTTAGAGTCTCCAGCACTAACCACCAGAGTGTAGAGTGTTTGCTAGCTTCTTTCGTCCCTGTACTGATCTCATCCCACAGGGCTTTGCCTATCCTTTCCCATTCAGGGACTTCAAAGGCAGCCTGTACTGTGGGGAGAAAGCCGCGATCCCGGGACCATTTCAACAGCCTTTCTAAGGCGGTGCTATCATGTTGCAGTCCTCTCTTGGAGAGAATTAGTTGGAGAAGCTTCACCACTGCTTGCTCCTCTTTGGTTAGTGTGGACCCCATCTCCTCCCCAGCCTCTCACCTGATCAGGGCGAGTTTCCGAAATTTGCGTCCCAGACAACTTTTCTAGCACCTGGGCAGCGCTCTCTACGGCTGGCTCCTCTTTCCCACCGGCTTCTGACGCTCACAGTGTAAGCTGTCAGTCTGAGGATCCCTGTTCGGGTGCCACTTGTTGCAGCGTGGGAGTCACGGACACTGCTGACATGACCAACATGATCAAGCGAATGCTGTTTATTGCCTCTTAACACACTGCTTATATAACAAACTTGAACAAGCACACGCATCACAACAACTTTTGATTGGCCCGACAATATTGTCCACGCGCCTAACAACAACACTTGATTGGCTTTTGCTGGGTGTCCATGTGAATGCCTTGTGCACCCTGCAGAAACACCATCTTCTAACCCCAAAGTATATGGATTGCTCACAAGATGTCTGCCGTCATGCAGCCAGTCCACAATTTTCTATCTCTTTTTTATGGTAGTCTGTTTTTAAATATCCCATGGGTTGTAGAAAACACGTTGACAGAGCATATAGAAATAATGAATTTCCTCCATTGCCAGCAAGAAGGCCGTATTGCAATACAGTCTTCCTGTAACAAAAGGACCTCACTGTCAACATACTGAAGAAAAATCTCCCTGTTTAAGAGCTGAATTATGTAAGTATTGTAAATGCAGTCTTGGGATTTTGTTCGGACTGTTGTGGACATGCCTGAGGTTCATTAAGGCTTGCAAAGAACTGATGCAGTTCTGTATTACTAATTCAGGCCTGGCAACAGTACTTCTGTCACTTACTTAAATACAAAGCTGCAGAGAAAAAGGGACTGTTCAGACTTCTGGTGAAATAAAACATCACAATCCAAACTTACTTCACCTGCCATTAACCAAGAAGATGCCTCTTAAATTAGACATTAGTTAACAGTGTTTGTTCTGCAGACTTAATATGACCTTGGCTCCTGCTATGTGTTTTTTCCTCTGAAGTATAAACTAAAGCTTTAGCTATCTTCACTATAATGAAAAGATACACCTATTACATATGATTCATTGCCAATTCTATTTCTAAGTATATTTTGAAACAAAAGAAAGTTAATTCAGCAACATCATGAGGGCTGCTTGTGAAACCAGCAGCTTGAAAACTCTAGAGATGCTCTGAACTGTAGGCTGTGTCCATCGAAAAAATTTGTTATGACCAGAACAACGCAGATGACAAAACCACAAACAATATCAACAGCTGGTTGATTCCTTCCACTTCTTAGATCCCTTCAATAATTACAGCAGTGACACAACAGTAAAACAGGACTCTGATTCCTCCTACTACCCCCCAGCTTCTCTCTCCCTTCAATGCACCATCAATCACTGGCTGAGCAATGAGCTTACCTGAGTTATTCTGTCCAAGAGATATTCTTTCAAAAAAACTCTTGTACCTGCCAGGGCTAGCCAAACTATGGAAGTGAACACAGTATTGTAAGACATAATGGTTTATTTAACACGTAGCTTTGCTACGCAAAATCCATCAGATCAGCTAAGTTACTGTTTCAAGAGTTGCATTTGCTAAGAGATCAAGTGATTGGACATGTCAGTCCTTCATGAACAACAAAAATAGCAATCTCAACAAAGATTTGCTTGAGCTCAGAAACTTAAGTTTATCTCTAAAAATTCGTATAATAAGCAGCCTCTGAATACTGTTAACTAACCCCACTCTTTGCCCCAATCATTCTTAGTGATATTTCATCCAGCAAACAAAATCAATCATCACTGTTACAAGTCTACTAAACCATTTCAGTGAATAAAATACTCAGGATGGTAAATAGATATGCTCTGGTTAAAGATGCCTGGCTTCTGTATCCTATAAGCACATACACATTAGCTTTCGATTTTCATTGCATTTCTCTTGTTTCAATTTCAAACTATTCTATTCTTAGAAAAATGTATCAGAATGTCTCAGCCTGCATCTACTTCATTTCTGGAATTTTATATCTAATATGAGATGCAGATAAGAACAAGAAAGATCTTTAAAAACAGATTCTCTGGTATGATGATGAAACACCTTTACTTATCCCATGTTAAGGTCTTTCAGTGTAATTTGTTCTTGCCCATAACAGCATACACAATTAGCTAACATTCTTTTTCTCTCTCCTTTTTGTCATCGAGCAAGGCAACCACACACAAATATAGATCATCTGTTTTAATTTCATGTTTTCCTCCCTTTAAGCATTCAGAGTACTCATAAGTATCAGAGAGATCTAGACAAAACAAGGTTTAAAAGTATACTCATGGAGCCCTGCGCAAATTGCAGCAATGACTTCTGGAACAGTATTCCATAAACTCTTCTGTGCCATTACCCTTCCCAGAGCATTCTGAATTTCATTTCTTGAGACTCGATGACACAAAGGGGTGATTTCAAGCTGCTGGTTCTCAGTTTTTCTAATGAATAATAGCAGGCTTTTAGAAAGAAAGCTTTGGGAATGAATGACAACACAGAGAGGCTGGGGTCAGTCACCAGAGTCTGCAGTGTTGTCACATACAGCAGGTTGTTTCAACTGTATCCAAAATGCAATTCCTAAATGTAGCATACCTAGGCAGTAGGAGTAAAACGTGCTAATGAGGGACTATCTTTCATGACACAGTCAGTGAAAGGACGCTTGATATCACATATCTTGCAACAACAGATAAAAAGAAAAAGATCACAGTACAGAAAGAAGAGTGAACGAAAAGAGCTAAAACAGAAGAGATATCACCAAGGTCAGAGTGAGGAAGAGGAGGCACTCCATGGTGCCAGGGCCAGTATGACCTGCAGCCTGTGGAAAAGCCCATACCAAAGTATTCACTGAAGTCCATCAAGGACCTCACACAAAAGGAGATGGAAGGAACTGCAACCTGTGGAGAGCCCACAATGGAGCAGAGATGAGTTTTTGTGACTGGTCTGCAGTCAGTTGAAAACCTCAAAATGGAACAGATCTTCATGATGTGGACTGCACCATGTGAAGAGCCCACACAAGAGCAGACTTTCTGCCTGCAAAACAGCAGTACATAGGGAAAGCCCATGCTGGAGCAGGGGAAGAACAAGAGAGAGAAGGAGCAGAGAAACTGCCATGTACAGACCATACCCATCTACAATTCCACCCTCCTCTCTCACCATGCGGCTCAGAAAGGTAGAAGAATCTGGAGTGAAGGTGTAAATTTAGGCCTGGGAAATACAGGAGCAATAATATTTTAATGTTTGTCTTTGCTTCTCACTAAATGAATCTACTTTAATTAATCATCATTTCCCCCCCCCACTTGAGTCTTTTTTACCCACAATGATAATCAGTAAACAATCTCTCAGTCTCTACTCCGACCCACAGCTTTCTCGTCATCATTGTCCCCCTGCCCTGTTGAAGAGGGGAATCTCAGTTGTCTTCATACAACATAAATACACTTATTCTTAAGATAAGTGCCTGTGGATTTGTTTCAGGAACCCAGGACACTTGGAGACAAAACCTGTTTCATAAACAAATAGTTATATTTAGGATGATTCTGAGAAAACTCCAGGAGCAAACTTGCCAATGAAGTTTTTCAAGTTGACAAGCAGGTATTCTTTATTGCAGTGCCAGAGGACACAGGGGATAGCTCCTCCTAACGTGTGTTTCCCTTACTGCTACACAAGCCATCCTTATATAGCTACTGGACATACATACATATTCATGAGGCTTTGTATGGATTACATCATGCTCTAGAAAGTGTCTCGCATGCTTACAGAAATGTAGTAGTGGTCTCCAAGGGTCGTTAACTTCTTCCAACAATCTTCATCACTCCTGGCAGACTTTGAAGCGTGTGCAGTAGAAGTTTATACAAACTTATGCAGTAGAAGTTTATACAAACTTAATTGGTTCGTTAATACCGCAGACATAACTACCATCCTGTCCTTCCACTTATTATTTGGTTTAACTGCAGCCCATCCTGGACACCTGCCATTCGTAGATACTCCTTATCCTTATGTCCTGTTCTTTTAGCCTGTTTGTCTTACACACAGTCTGTACTAAGGTCCTTAAGGCCCAAAACCACGTCGACTGCAACGGTTTATCTTATACAAGAATTCTCAGTACATTCTCTAGCTGTACTCTATTTTTTTTTCTGTGAATCATGCACCTCAGTAATTTTCCATTGCTACTGTTACAAAGCCATCACACTTAGCATCACTTAAAACTGATTCTAAAGGTTTATATTTCATTTAGGAATTTTGTGCCCACCTCTGTTTCAAGGAAAGAGACCTCAGTTCAGAAAGAAACATATTAAACATGCATAAATACAACACCACTGAGGAAAAGGCTTAGGCTATTTCTCACTGCTATAACTTAGCAACTCATCCCTCAGCAAGCATACTCAACCTTAAAGCAAAACAATTAACATTGATTTAAGCCATCTCTTAAAGGTGTATACTGTTGTCCAGGTTTTTATAATCTGTTTTCTACTTTGCAGGGCAGGAAAGGGCTTAAATTCCCTCTGGTTCCCATCCTCTTCCCTACTCTCAAACCAGGTTAAATTGCAACTGTCATTTTGTAGGTGGTATTTATCCAGCAGTTCCTCCTCTAAACCATATCTACCAATGACAGTTCACTTTGGCTGCACTATTACCTGCTTCTATGAAAAACCCTGCCATGTCAACAAAATAGGACAAAGAGAATGAATATTGTTCTCAGCTGTAGAAGTTAATATTACAGGAAACTAATCTCTATCAAAGGAAAAACACAAGAATGGAAGTGCCAAAGATAGTCAGAAGCTATTTATGTCAGTGGCTGTTTCTTTACAGTAAGACAACATATCACAAAAAAAAAGTTTTGGAAGAAAAACTGATCAGCAATGGAAGCTGCTGCAGAATAGGACAATTCAAACTGAGGAATAACTGCAAGATCAAAGTCAGTACCTCAGATCAACTATGTTGATTTGTGTAGAGGAAGAAATTAATTGTAAGTTCAAATTTGCTGCTTTTCAGCTGTTTCCTTAAAAGTTGTATGAAAGATTAGCCTGCATAGTCATCAGGAAGCTTTTGCGTAGCACTTACTGAAAGGGGAGAAAGAAATTCTCTACTACCTTAAGATGAAGATCAGTACATTCTTACAGCATTTTGTTCCACAGAGTTAAATGAAGACATGGCTTTTTCTATGTGAGGCTGACCCCTGAAACCTGCTTTTGCCATCCAATTTATTCACCTATTTGTTCTAAATTTGTTACTCAGAGAGGGCAACTAGTTTAGACAAGACGTACCAAGCAACTCAGCGGTAGATCAGAAACACAGCATAGACAAGAAATAGAAGTTGACAGAATTCTATTCCTCAGTTTTCACATTTAAACAATATTTAATATCTTCCTTGCAAAGAGATTTAATATTGCCAAACCCACAATAAAAATCTCTTGACACTACCACAATTAGCGCTCTGGAGAAAGAACTGGATTTTAGCCCTGTACCCAAAACTTCGATCCCTGTAGCAGAAATAAAAGAACAAAGAAAAGTACCTAGGCTAGGTGCCAAAGCACTTTATTGGTATAGTCCTTTACTTTGATATGATTCTTGCTTCCACATGACCTAGATAGGTTATCTAAATAATTCCAACAATTCAAGAGTCCACATATGATATGAGTATTAAACCACTCTCCTACATGGCTGAAGTCAGGGAGCTGTCCTTTCTACAGTGAGTGGTGGGACATTCCAGGAGTTACTTAGGATTTTGCCTGAAGTTTTCATACTGCTCTTGTTAATATGAAGGAAAAGATACAGGCCCATCAAGGGTATTTACTGAAGACTACATACTGAAATAACCCCCTAAAAGATGTTCTAGTATCCAATGCCATAATGTTTTGCATTATCAAGCAACGTATTGATGCTAAGTATTACTTTCATGCTTTCAAGCCAGTAAAACAGGTATACAGACGTTGTTGTTTTTCCGGCTTTTTTTTTTTAAACATGCTTTTAGAGGACAACTGGTAAAGCTAAAAATGAGTCTAAAACTGTGTACAAAGTCCACAGCTATCATTAAGAACACATTAAATCACAGCTTGTTCTTGGGAGCGCTGAAAGTCCTATTTGTGCCAACTTCTTGTCTTCTGTCATTTCTGATTACCAATGCAATATGTGTCAATGCTTAATAATGATTGTTGAAGTCTTCATGCTTGATGGCTTAGAATGTTATAATGAAAATACAAGCTTTATTAATCTTCTCATCAACAGACGCCACAGGGTCTCTGTCACACTTCATTTATGTGTGACAAGAGTAAATAAACTACCGCAAATGAAAACTGTGTTTATAAATATGGACAGAAGTCAAGTGGTTTACATAGTCACCCATGCTGGTATTTTCTATTAAGGGTTCCCAGCTCGATAAAGTACTGACAAAGCCATACCTGAGGACAGCTATATCTACATAGATATTTTTACATTAATTCTGTGTACAAATGAAATAAAAATACTATTAATGGCCAAGTGGGAAGAAATTCACATCTCAGACTGTCTCAAAAATTACCAGCAAGTTGCCATCTGTATAATTTGTATGGCAACATTTGAGAATCTTAATTATTTTCAATGACAGGCACAATATGTAGACTCACCTATGAGTTAAAAATCAAAACAAAAACAAAACAAACACTTTCCTGATTTTAGGCATTCAAGTGACAGATGGAAGATACACTATTCAGAAACGCATCACGCAAGTTCCTTCCAAGCATTTTATTTGGCAAGTGAGTTACCCCTGCTTTAATGGTGCTGATCAAATTTCATTGAGATACAGAGCAGATTTTACTGAAAGGCAAATTATGATTAGCTCAATTTACACATGAAAATTCAAGGCAAGGGGAGATGATGTTATCTGTTCATGGCTCAGTTTCTTGATTTGTAGCCTAATGACCTTGAAAAAGCTTGTAGAAGTCACTATAGTCTTCACAGTAAAAAGTGATTTGGTGATACAAACAAAAATTAAAATTGAATGTAATTGAGTATTTCTAATGTAAGATGCATAGGAAGAAAAAGACAAATCCAATTTAATCTGACAATGATGACTGAATGAGACTTGGGAGTTAAAATAACAGTTCTACTGAAAAAAAAACAAACCAAAAAAAAACCCAAACAAAAAGGCATCTCAGTAAGGGTCAAAAAGCAATACAAACACCCGTCCCCTTCCAATACAGCGACAAAACCAGCTGTGGATGCTAACAGCTCAGGTTCAAGAAGTTTTTCAAGCAAATACTGAGGTGTAACCCCTCCAAAGCTAACATGAAATAAAAATAAGAAATTATGCTGTTCAAAGCCTCTAGAGCCTGGGAACATGTTTAGAAAGAATCAGTATAAAGCGCATAAGCAATAATGACAAGCTTTTTTATAACACAACCTAGAATCTCCAAACAGTTGTTTCCTCTACTGATACTAAAACAGAACACAGCAGCAACTGAAAAACTGAAATTACAACATTCAGAATCAAAATTAAAAGCTTTAATGCACATTACATGTCTCTACATTACTGACTTATTTTCACGGATTCAGGATGAAAAACATGGCAGAGAAGGCTGGCAAAGAAAAACACAGAAGTGAGGAACAGGAAGAGAAGTGGAGTGACAAAAAAAAAAAAAAAAAGAAAGAAAAATATGGAAGATGGAAGTCAACTTTGTAGAATGGGTCAATATGACCTCATGAAATCAGAGTCCTGTCATGTTAACTTGAAGCCAGAGTGCTCAGTCTACAATTTGCTAGAGAAATCAGGACATAGTAAAAGGAAACCTTGGCAAGGAGGGTGGTAATTCTGTGGCTGGCTGACAGAAACTATTAACCTGTTACTGTGACAGATCATAAACAGCACTATAACGCAGCCCTGTAGTTTCTCTGGGACTGAGCTCTGCCCAAGATCCCAGCTATTTAGTATAGGCAAAATACTCCTTGTAGAGAAAGGCAGGTTACAAACAGAAACATTTTTGCCAGAAGCTTAGACCAAATCATATGAATATGACTCTTATTTTTCCTCTTCAGTGATCCTATGTATTCTTAGCCAAAAGAATGAGAAGCAGTTACTGTCAGAAAAATACCACTGATATACCTCCAGGCAAAATAAAGCCTTGTGTGAAGTAACAGAAAAAAGGAAAAAAAAATAAAATTGGAGATTGTTACCTTAACTAGATAAATATACACCACATAGAAGCGTGTCTATGTGTCTTCATGCATGTAGTACCAGATCATGGATCAAATCTAAGCTTTACTTACTGGCAGTCAAACATTGTTCTGTTGATCTGACCAATATACCCCAGTGAGACTTTGTCTTACTGTCCAGTATCTCCAGTGAAGACCAAGAAAGTGATGTTATGTGCAAGCCTTAGAAACTTTTGTAAGCTTTGTACTAAGACTGCAAGGTCTCCTAGAAATTGCAAGGTCTTGTAACAGAGGCTTCTCAGGTGTGCTGTGTCTGAACTTCATTTCACCTGGTTTAGCTGTAACAGCATTTTTTCTAATTGACCAGCTGTCTAGCACTAATTTGATTTACACTTATCTTTGTATGGTATCACCATATTCCTCTCAGTGAGGGACTCCAGATACTGATGGCTTGTTCTAGCTACAATTAAACTGCTGGTATTAGGATACAAAGAAGCAGGGCAAGGATGCACACAGCATTAGGAAGAGGGGTAGAAAGTTACAAAATGCATGTATACAAACCTTAAAAACATTAGTATTGAGACTTTTTTCCTATATAGACATATTCTTTTGCTTTCTGTAATAGGGAGGTCTAGACAACGTTTACCCTATGAAAATTTCAGTTATACTAAAAAGAAATTCTTGACTTCCTATATAGCATGCATTTTCCCTTCGCCCCTGAACAAGATTTTGAGTGTAAGAGCTTATGTGAAATGAATAGTTTAGGAAATGACAAACAAAAGGAAGCATACACATGCTTTTTGTACAGCAGTTAAGAATTTTGATTATTTGCTAAGAGCAGCCATTTTAAACTATCTCGCATTCCAAAACCACTTATTTCACAATTAGCCTTGGCACCACCTAATTAACTCTGCTATAAATATCTACAGAGGATACAACAGCTATTTGTAAATTTGTATCAATTTTATATTCTGACATCTGAAGTTTAAGAAAAATAAAAATATATTTTTACTGGAATGAAAGTGGAATTAGCAATTTGTTCAGGAAATGCGACGCAATAGATGAATTTTCCGCATAATTAATATGCCAAGTGGTACCTCTTTCTATAGACATACTGAAGTAAAACCTTTAAAATATTCTGTGCAGTTTTATTTAATTAAAGTGACTGCTGGGCATAAATATTAAGTAGTTCAATTTCATGATTCAAATACAAAGATTTTACATGCTTAGAACCAAGAAAACAACAACTGTTAAAATACTTTCGATCCTATAATAATGATACAGAAAAGATTAGAGAAAATCAATGAAACACATATACAGTCAAACTCTCATTTTATCATTTCCCTTGCATTCATTTCCTGTACTCACATTCATCCTCTGTCTGTAAAATACACAAACCTGCATTTTTTACATCTTTAAGGAGAAGGGAAAATAATCTCAAATACCAAAACCTGCTAAAGACTGTACTCCTTGTAAACAAAAAACCGAAAGCAAAACCAAAAGCAAAACCAAAACCTCAGTTAAGGTGACTTTTGCTCCTGTTATTGTGTTGGGGTTTTTTTTACACTACCAAACATCCTGCCATGCCTTTTCCTACAGCACAACTGTGCTATATTTTGTGCTAGGCTCAGAATCTCAGATTTCATGACCCTTCATCCTTTGCATTCAGCAGATAATTGGAGAAAAAGGGTTCCTTTTCAACACCTCCTTAACAGATTTTTCTTTTTCAAAATATATATACACACGCACAATAAACGCAAATGTTCAGCAACTTCTACATCAGTTTCACTTCAAATCTGTAATTTCCTTGCTTTACATGCAGACATCCAGAAATAAATGCTATTTTGGACAAAAATTGCTATATCACACAAATGATCAGCTCAGTAGCTGCTTTTTACCAACATCCATGTGCAAACACTCATAAGCTCTGCATCTTCCAGGTTGATGTCTGTCTGCCAAAATAATGACAATTTAAATCCTTTTGCTTTATTGATTGCTCTGATTGCCCTAACATTAACAAAATCATAAATATAATAGAATAATATTAACAAAATTATATAATTACATGACAGAATATTTTTATTTACATTTAAAAATCCATGCAAGAAAAGACTTACCACATCAGGAAGCAGAAAAGGCAGATCTGCTCCATGAGAGGGGACAGAGCCGGGATCTGCAGGCAACCCATGGGACCTGATCAGGGCAGGCATCACAGAGAGCAGCCAACAGTTCATAGACAGCCCTTGGCACAGTGAAATGATGGAGCAGCTCAAGTAGCTTAGTCAGGAACAGGATTACAGTGGAAGACCAAAATCCACCCAGAGCACAGAAACTAGAGACAAAGAAAAAGATAAACTGCAGCTCTAGTACTAGCGAGTACAGAACCACAAACTTAACGGAGCTCCTGGCTGAGGGTGGGGCCCAGGTGAGGCTCATCAAGGCAGTTAAGGCCTATTAACAACCTCAGCACTCTGACTTCGAAACTCTAGGGCTAAAAACACCTTCACCTGTAATCGTCTCTTTGCTTTTAACATGAGTGGAGAATATATCTTCTCTTCACAAAGTAACTTCTGTGTTAACAGGCATTTTGTTCATGAATCAAAAGGAAAACCTAGCTTATGATTATCAAGAAAAAGATCATACTAAATCTTTAATGAATAGCAATGTGAAATCATTACTTGCACAAGCATCCCCAATAAAGCTTATCATTACATCTTAAAAGCATTTTAATTAGAATGAACTTTAAAAATTGGGTAAACATTTCCAAATTCCACTGTGAACACACTAAAGTTACTTCTTCACTTGTTAACTTGTAGATGTTTAAGTAGAATTTTTGGGAATCACACACCTACTCTTTTCTAAATGTTTGGAAGAGTGTTCCAAAATAACTGAAGCTGAGAGAGACTTAGACATTTATTTTTGCAAAATGTCTTCCTGATTTTTGTGAAACAATGGGCAAAAAGGTTTTACATACTGAACTAGCCAGCGAGGACTTGGTGATATGGGACTTAGCACTATTGTTTGTCTCTGATGACTGAACCTTGATATGTCGCATTCTTTCTCTGTTTCTTAACCTGTACAAATGGTAGAAATGGCACTGACTCTACTGTAAATGCCATTAAAATGTGCTCATGAACTTCCATACTAGACTTACAGATAGTAATTACAACCTTAAATACAGATAACATGCTAGACATACTGAAGTACAAGTAACGAGTATTCCATTATCCTAAACTAAAGCCAGAATTTCACTCACAAAAAACTTCCCTATTATCAAATTCAGAAAAACACATGTTTGTCTATAAGATTTATTTGGACTAGATATAGTCCAGTCTTAATCATACATCTGTCATAATACAAACTTATAAAAAGATAAATTTAACTGAAAATTATATACAGTAGCAATTAGTTCAAAATGTCATTCATATATAACATATTTTTCGTTAGTTAATATACATATACCGGCAGACATTTCATCATGCAGTCTAAATAACCAGAACATACCAATTTTGAACAAAACCAAGAATAATGATGCTGTTGCACAATGCTTCATGTTTCTCATAGCACTGAACAACTGTTTGTCAGTGGGCCTTTGTTAGTTAAACATAAGGACTCCAGTGAAAATATGTAAACTAAGAGGGGATTTTACCCCAAATTAGGGTCTTGCTCCCAAAAGCTATACATGTACAAGCTACACATTCTGCCTTCAAACTCTTCTCATGAAGAAGCCATGAACTTAAGGCACTGATTTATACAGGACATTCAACAATGTAAGAATATTTTTTCAAATAAATATATATATACACACACATATATGATTTAATTACTATGTCAGTATTCTTTCTTCATCTTAAAAAGAACAAAATGAGAAAGATTTCTAGTTAGACATTAAATTTGTGTGATTTTCACATAGTTATTATTATATTTGTACAGGAATTCTGATTACTACATGATACTGCATCTTCAAGGCAGCATTAATGAGAATCCATAGATGAAGACTAGAGTAAATCCATGTATGTGCATATCTACTGTGTTAAGTAAGGGATTAGCATGGTTTCTAAAACTATCACATTATTATTTTCCTGATCCCTGCTTTCAGGTAAGGCTATTTATTTATTGATTGTTGTAATATAGGGAATGAGATCATAGACCTTCCCTGCTTTGTTTTCTGAAAGAGAAAAATGTCTGCTTTCATGCTTCTGGTAAATACATGCACAACAGTTCTTTCTGAACACCAAGAAAATTACTTAAGTCAGCACTGACTTTGTGATGAAGTCAGCTTTTCATTGACCTGTGATTTAATAGGAGCTGATGTTGTATATCTTTGTTTTTCAGAAAGTCTGTTCTTTTCCAGATCTTTGTAACCAACCTAAATTTAATGGTCTTTTGCATGTCATTTTTGTCCAGCACATTACATATACGATTTGCATTTCCCTGCCTCCCAGTCATATTACTGTAATTAATAAAAGTTCATATTAATATGCCAGTAATTTCAAAGACAAGCTACATTTCAGGACTGTCTTTTCAGATTGGCTGATTCAATTAAAACATCTTTAGGAAGAATAGATTGTTTGATAATAAATTTGAAACCCATTTTAAATTACCTGTCCTATTAGTGACCAGTTATATGACCACACAAGAATGATGGTTCTTTTATATCTAATTTAATCACTTCTGAAATGGAAATAATACTTCCTTATGTCTTGTAATAAAGGGATAGTAGATAATTAACAGTGATGAAGCTTTCAAATGCCATACCTAATGTGTAAGACCAGTCTAGATTTTCTCTTTGAAAGAGAAATTCAGGAGGTCTGTCTATATAATCCCATTGAACCGAAAGCAAACTAGTCATACAAATGCATTACCAGTGTCCTAATTACATGAAGTATCTCACTAGGTTAACCCAACTACACTTGTACAGACATCTTTTTTGCTTGTATTACAAATATTTTTGTGTTTTGTGTTTTATATGAACACACATTCAGGGGTCTCTGTATCATGTACTGCACCCGTGTGCTAGATAGATATGTCCATTAGTTTCTGTAGAACCTTCAATGTGTAGAGTGTTAGGACTAATGAAAGTATGTTCAGAATTCAAAGTTCTCATGCTATGATACATTTAAATAATTTTAATCTAAATTAAGTTAGATGCGATAGCAGCAATAAGAGCAAAGACTCTTACCTATACAGTACCCTACTGGAGAAGCAGTTTGCAGTGAGAACCTATAGGATTCTCACTGAATTCAGTGAGTGCAAGATCAGGTTTTATATGCATGATATCTGCACAACACAGATATCTGCAGTGTAAACATGAATGTATGGAGAAGGTGGCATATTGCTACCAAATAGCAGTATACTGTATACCAAATACAGTACACAGCATGGGTTAATTTAATTCAACTTGCAGCATGACCATAAGCAAGTTCCACACAGTAGGCTCCTATGTCAGCTCTAATCTTAAGAACCTACTGGGATGCAGGAAAAAGCAAAGTGATAAGGTGTTTGTCAAACTATCCGAATGAAAAGAATGTGAAGATACCGTAGGCACCACTAGCTAATATGTGCTTTAAACTAAAATAAAAGTAAATATGCTAATTTACACATGAAAACTGAGGACTGGGTTCGGTTATACTGCAGTTGTTTCTGTTATTCAGACTCAGCAGCAGAAGTCCCTGTTGCAAATGTCTATAGAACTGGCAACACATTACCACTCCCAAAACAACATAATCTTGGTCATTATGTTGTTGTGGAAATGGAGGTTTTAGTATCACTCACTCCTCTTCCTAGATTTGTGCAAGTAAACATGGACAACCAAAAAGGGAAAAGTATACAACATTTCACAGCTGCTTCTGCTGTGCATTATCCTGCAAATAATGAGCTATGGATAGCATTTACTTTACTTACAATACTCATTTACTGTAAACAGTTTAGGGGAAAAAAAAAGTTTCATTTTAATATTAATTTGCGTTCAGATACTATTCCTGTGCACCTGTACTCTGGCTATGGCTTTCATCCAGGTGTAAGGTAACAGATTACTCCAGCCTAATTTTGCTTCTATGTTCAAAACTTGTATAAATAATATTAATAGTAATAGAATGAAAATTGTCCACTGTTTTGAAATATTTCCTTTAAATTATACTGAGAAGCTTCAA
>WYDI02003679.1:0-57333 GCA_009867235.2 Psittacus erithacus
CCGCAATAAAGAAGTGTCTGCTTATCTACATCCCATTGGTGTTGATAAGTTTCTTATTCCGGATTTTCGGTAACAAGGGTACCTCCAGGGCTGGCTTTGACAAATTCCTGGCTGCATCAGCCACCTGGCTGAATGTGTCCTTGCCTTCACTGAAGCCACTGTGTTCAGATAAGAAGGAATTTACCACAGTCCCAGCACAGCAATGTCCGTGGTCTTAGCCAGTAAGTCCTGCCTTGAGCCCCATCCATTGTGGTAGATGTCACAGATATACTTGGGGAAAATATCCAGCCTTTGATTAGATGTTTGTTTTCCTGTTCTCTGGCTGATGTAATCCAGGGCAAACTGCACTAAATAAGATTCTGAGATGCAGGCTATTAGATTATAGGATATTATATTAAATTATTATTGAGATATTAATGCATTATTGACATAGGAGCAGAAAGATGTAATGAAGGCATCAAACAAATGTAGACTGGACAGAAAGGGGCCTGATAGTGCCTGAAACTAGGCAACCACACTAAAACCGTTACAATGTGGAGCAGTCAGCGCTGGGCTCAGACTGATCTTGTTGACCATGCATCAGTTGCAAGATCTGGTGGGAACAGCCCGCAGTGCTTCAGACTAGGCACGATTTTCATCGTCCACCCTGGTGAGCTACTTGGTGAGCAGATGGATTCAAATAACTGTGTGCTATAGCTGCATTTCCATTAGAAAACTAATTCATAAACCGCAAATTGCCGGAATAATTACTGTAATAAACAACAGTGGCAAATACTTAGCAGGAGCAGGGACACCCTCGGAGGCATTTGAGTGGCCACCGCCTCTTGTCCCACCGTGTGGGTGTGTATATGTCAAACACCACGGAAATCAATACCAATCACCTGTTTTAATGATGCAAGACAGGTTATGCTATTTTGAATTGCAGATCCCTTACACTGTACCTGTGCTGCTGACTTTTTTTTCCTTTGAGAGGATTGCTCCTATCACATCCTTTGACTGCACTTCTGGCTCCTGGGATACGGCTCCCACTGGTCCATGCTAATGCTACATTGGGAAAAGCAGCCCTGATAGCTCATTGCTGCTTCATTTGCAGTGACAGCCAGCTCTTTAAACTGATGTATTGAAGTTCTAAAACAAGCCGTAAAACCCTGAGCATCCACAGTGATGGCCTCAGTGCGATCACTGCTCGCTGCACTTTGGGCAGACAAATGTGGAGAAGTGGCTCCGCTTCACTCGTGGATGCTTTGCATTCAGGAAGAATATTTTGGCAAAACCAAGCCAGCCATACAGATGTTTCAGAGCAGATTTAAGAAAGCAGCCTGTATTTCCTGGCCACCTCCCATTGTAATGGAGCAAGGCAGTGCCGGGCAGTCTCTGGCTGGCCTCTCCCAGTGTTTTCCCACACTGTTGGAACATGTGGGGGGAAAATCCTCCTACCAAGGTCTTGTCAGAAGCCCAAGAAGAAATATCCTTGGGATGCTGTCACAATCACAACCAATGGCTCCAGGTCTTGACAAGAAATGGATTTTACAATATTAGATCTCAGACTTCACAAGCAAGAAAAACCCCTTCCCATCCATGCTGTTGCACAGATTTTGGAGAGCATGATGAGGAGCCAAGTCAAAATATTAGGAGTTTTGCATTATGTGACCTACTCACGCTGACAGACTTGTGAGATGGATGTGATAAACAGTGCGTCTGTCTGTGCAGATTAATGAGACTAATAGCAATGCATTCCCAAGGAATCAAGGCACTAGGCACCAGGGACAGAGGTGTTCATCTCCATGGGTGTTTTATAAGCCCATGCAGATAGTGAAAGGTCCTGTGATGTGGAATACCTGTGATGGGACAGGAAGGAAGCCTTAGACTTTATGACTTTTCAGATTACAGTGGCCTGAGCTGCTTGGCAGCTTGGGGGACAGATGGTAGCACGCAAGTGGCAGTGCTGCAGTGATGGGCAGAAAGTTCCAATGTACCAGCCTGGCCGGTTGAGGAACAGGCGAGCTAGGAGCAGTGGGGTTGTGATGACAACCAGTAGGTCTGGGACTGCACACACAGTCAGTGTGGGGAGGATGAATGGGGCAGAGAGAATGCACTGTCTGCAGCCCTGAAGCAGAGCAAGGCTCAACTAGATAAAGAGCAACCTGGTCTAGTGGAAGGCATCCCTGCTCATTGCAGGGGCCTCTGAACTAGATGATCTTTAAGGTCCCTTCCAACCTAAACCATCCTATGATGACAAACTGATGTGGTCCAGCCGCATACCTGACCCTGTTTGAGGCAGGAGGTTCCCTCCGACCTGAATTAACCTAAGGGACTCCTGAGTCTTGGTGAACTCCTCATGCACCTCTTCCCATCAGGTTGCCCATAACCTATACACCACACTTCTGAAATGTCTGACATTAATATTTCTCCACTTCCACTTGGTATCAAAATATCCTCAGAGCTCTCCTTCTCCCTTCCTCCCTCCAGCAGCTCTCATGATGTGAGTCAGCTTTTGTGCAGCTGGAGGGAGCTGAGGGTAGCCCCAGAGCCACCTGCCTTCCTCCCACCCAATTCCTCTCAAGGTTCTTGCCCACCTTGGGTCACTCTTGGCTGAGGTCCTTCATACAAGCTTCACTCCCTTTTTGGGAGGGAGGACACTGCTGGGAGAAGCAAAGCACAGCATTGTTCTTTCTGAAGATTTAAATCAAGAAGGCTTTTTGTGTTACAGAGATGATTCATGTTTTTATTAATACTTCAAATTCTTACTGGCCAAAGCCCATGTAGCAAACAATAATGTTAGCACTTCTACATTTTTTCCCGTAAAATTTTCTGGTTACTTTAGATAACTAAATATTGTTTCTTCTGCACTTGTTTGTAGAGAAAAGTACATACTGAGAACTACTATATTGTAAAGTAATAGGAAACAAGAAAGACTCAGGGAAAACCCTCTCTGATGATCTTTCCTGGAGATACCACCATGTAAGAAACCACATATGGTGCTGGGTTTACCTATCAGCTATTTAAGAAGACAGCAATTCTTGCTCTTTGACAGGGGAAAGCCTCATATGTTCTCCCTTATTGATGGCCAAGCAAGCCATGCACTCCATGTACAGCCATGCTGCTGCCCCATTAAATGTGTATCCTGAAGCTCCAGGCTGGTTATCACAGCAGGCTGATTATTAAGATCTAATGATGCTCAAAATGTTCCCTCCATGGAGCAAGCACTGACACTGTGGAGCACAGGCAGGTACATCTGGCAGCACCTGCCCTTTGGAAATACATCTCTCAAATAGCTCATTGCATCAATCATCTCTTTGTAGTACAGCGTTGACATCTTTCCTTTCCCAAATCCCTCCCAGTGGGTAAAACATGTACTGGGTTACAGACTAAAGGCAATTAAAATGTCTCTCTTATAATTTATAATGCTTCCATAATGGAAATAGCAGAAGTCGCTGGGGCACTGGAACCCTTTGGTACACAGCGGTGTGCTCTGCTAGTGACATCAGGGGAAACAGGCAGAACAGAGAAGCTGTCCTGTGCTTGGCTAACTCTGAAGAAAAAGAAAATTGTAATAAACTTCATGGTTAACCCAGAAAAATATGTCTGAGGAACAAAAGGAGAAAAACTTTGACCTTTTCCCTTTCCTCTCCAAAATGGACTGGGTATTCATCTAGACTTGAAGGGAATTTGCTCAGATACAAATGAAGGATAGTGCCAGCAAGGAGGAAATAATCACCTAGTAATTGCTAATCACAGAGATCTGGGCTGACACTGACTCTCGCTGACTGAGACAAAGGCAGAGGATTGTGAAAACATCAGTTTACTCATCAAAAATCTTTTTTATCCAAAAAATGATTGAGGGATAGGAAGAGACACAGCAGTTGCAGCACAGAGACTGTGATTTCAGGAGAGATTTCTGTGCTGTGATGGAGTTACAGCTCATACTTTTATTTAACCTTTCATGCTTAAACCACTGCCTGCGCTGCTGAGACCTGCAAAGCTTGTGTCAATGGGCTCTGGACATAGGACTCTTCCCTGGTGTTCTTCAAAGGGATGTGTGATTGCTACTTTTTTACCATTCAGCTTCAAGGTTTTGCTAATTTTCCATGTTTTAATGGAGATATCACTGGCATGATGCCTGCAGACTGGCCCATGTGCTCACAGTTCTCCAAGCACTTACAGATGGGCTCTGGTTTAGCCATGGGCAGGAACAGCAGCATGGGAAAAACGTCCCTTGCAGAGGGGACATGATTAAATGTGGGGCTTGGTGGGCTCCGATACTCTAAAAACCAGAGACAAATTCAAGTCATGGATTGTTCCTGCTTTGTGACCTGTGGTTGCTCTTTGCTCACTCAAGATGAAGGAAAAACCTTTCAAAACTCAATGCATTTTTCTGATAATACCAAAAGAGGTGAAACCAATTGAATTAATATCCATTTGCTGGGACAGACTCCAAAAGCTGCCTGCAGTTACACCAGAGTGAGCAATTACCCCATTACCAGTAAGCTGTGCTCCCTAGGGGGTAGGCTCCAGTTTCCCCACATCTGTGTCTGAGATTAGAGTGCAAGCTCCTGCATCCCCAGGGCAGCCAGCATCCCTGAGCCTCAGATCCAAAACTATGGGAAGGGATTCTTCTGAGCTGTGACTATTCATCACCTCACAAGGATAGGTCACTTTAAGTTGGTTTTGCTTGTATTTTAACAATTCACAGAGAAGAAAAAATAGCAGAGGAAAATCAGAAAAAATGAGGGTAATGTGACCAGGTCTTATGTCTGATGATATTAGCACTAAGTATCAGCACAGCAACTTGTTCAGCTGTGACATTTTTCAGCACAAATATAAAGGAAGAGTCAATGCTGCACTTGTCTGCAGCTTTAAATATTTGCCTATTAGAAATGGGAACAAGAACTGCGTAAAAGCCAGCTTTTGTGACAAAAGTCTCCAGCCAAAGAGTTATTATCTTTGTTGTGGATTATATAAGCTTCAGGTCTTGGGGAGAAGAATATTGGCAATTAAAGCTTTTGCCACAGGGTATCCTGCCCAGGTCCCAAGGGTTGTGGTGCAGTGGCCACAGGGTCTTGTAAGCATCCCTGCCCTGGTTATGGGCTTGGGTCAGAAGCGGGGAAAAAAGGCCATAAATATGTATAATTGCTGGGGACATAGCCAAGCCCTGCTCGGGAACGTGTTGGGTGACAGCCACAGTGATGCAAGGGGGTGATCTTAGGTGCGCCTCCCCCCACACTGGGGCCATTTTTGACAGTAGGCATGAAGGATGGATTTCAGGATCCCAATTCAGTGATCTGCAGCTGGCAGAAAGCCTGATAGCCTGGCACGCTAACGTTCATGTTCTCTTGTCTAAGTCCACACTTAATTACCAGCTCAAGTGCCAGGAGTGTCTGTCAATTTATCTTTCTAATGTCTTTCCTTTTTCTTCTTTTTTTTTCTCCCCATGGGTACTTTGAAGAACAGATCCCAGCTGCCAGCATTCCTGCAGCTTGACAGGGAAGATGAAGGTCTGCTAGCAGTGCCTGATGGAAAATGTAAGTCAGCACAGAAGCATCATCTCTGCTGATGTTGGTAGGAATCAGGCTGGGAGGGAGAACTTTGCCTCTGCTGGACCTCTCCTCCAGCTCCAGCTTCTATAAGGGGTAGGTGTTTGCTTCTTTCTCCTATATCTGTGATAATAAAACAAAATTAATACATCGCCCTATTAATTTTCCTTTATTATCACAGAGCTGGGTATGCTTGTGCAGCAGGCAGATGAACCCTGAGTTTCACCCTGTATATCACCTATATGTAAGGGTACGTGTGGTGTATGTTGTTTCCTAGTATTGATCAGAAACAGTCTGCTAAGGAGATAGGCCTTTTAAAGCAGACCACTTTGCCTTATTTCTCAAGGGGCTGGACAGCTGAAGTTAATAGGAATGCTTTCATAGATTTAGAGGGGATTTTGATCGAGCCCAATAGTGCTTCCCAGATTTACAGTCCTTCTGAACAGCAGGTTCAAAAAAAAACAACCCCAACATCTCTGACCAGAAGGAAATGCCAGTGCCAAGAGGAGCCTCTTAGTGCCATCAGACACATCGCCTGCTCCCAATGGCACATGAAACAACCCTCCCACCAGTGCTTGTAGGAAAGGCACCAGTAACTAGCCCTCTCCTGTTCCGTGTGATACATGACCTTAGAAAGTGCTGCAAGAAGTTGGATTTAGATTAATCAGAAAATTTGCATTGCAATTTTTTTAATTGAAAAATACCTTTTTTCTTTCAAGCCTGAGATTAAATATTTCCAAGTGCGTTCTCTGGGAAATGATTGTATGATGACTGGCTTCTAATATCATATGGTGATATAAAATAATAGACAAAGTATCAAATCCCACTCCTCAAATGCTATGTCACATTTTTGCTCAAATCAGTGTTTTCTGAGAAGATCGGCAAGGGAAGCTCCCCCTGCAGAGTGGGAATAGTATCAATTTCTTGGACATGAGGGTGTTTAGATCAGCATTGTCTTAGAGTCTGATTTACAAGTCTGCAATATTAAGCGCTTCGAGAGGCAGGGCTCTGAATGCTGCCTATACCCACCCACCAAGGTGATACACAGAAACATACTTTTGCATCTGTATTGCTTTTTCCCGCAGCTGCATGTTTATATTCCAGTGCTTAAAGCATTGTAAAATTCAGAGTAATATGTAGAGATGTAAGTACAAGGAATATACTATTGCATGGAGGGATGGAGTCCTATATGCTGCTCTCCTGGGCTGACAGGAACAAGGAGTGGGCAAAAGGAGAGAGAAGGCAGGAATAAAATGAAATAAAGAAGGGGCAGGGAGCAAAATACAGAGTATCCAAATGAAAAAATTGACTGTCAGAGTAAGCATAGATGTTACAGTAAATGTTGTCTAACATCTGAAGCTGAATTGTCAGTCAGTTTGTGCTGAATCAGTCTCCTAGGCAGCTCTAAGGGAAGAGGCATCCTTTTCCCAGAGAACAAGATACCTTTGTGGTAAGCAAATTTGGTGAGCATCTTCTCATATAATGAACTTCGTAATCCTGATTATGTAAAGCACATTGTGAAAAAACAATTAAATTGTTTCTGATAGAGATACTTAATGTGGTAAGAAGTCAAGTCCAGGGAATTAGAATTAGCTTTGGGATGAAACTTTAAGTGTTAGTGCAATGCTAAAACTTAAATTTCCTACAGTAATAAAAAACACGTCAACTGACTTCTCAGTGGCGATGGACTTTATACTGCAGCCTTGCTCCCTTGCAGCAGACGGGCTCCAAGCACTGAAATACCCATGCTGCAGGAACCCCTTGGTCGCTGTCTTTCAGTGTCTGTGTGCAGTGAAGTCATGAGCAGTGCTTGCCCGGTGTGGCACGTGCTGCTTTCCCTTGGCATTTTACTGCTCTCAGCCTAGCATTGCTCTCTCAGACACAGGATGCTGCAGGAGGTACCTGGATCCATCACAAACTACAGGCAATGGGAAATAGAGCCCTAAAATCACTCTTGACTTAGCTATAGGACTTCAGCTTCTGAGTCACATAGGCACACTCGAAAATGTTATCACTGAGAATAATTCACCTTTTAAAAACATAAAGGATGCAGCTAGCACCAAGTCCTGTGGGTGGCTACAGAGAGCTGGCAAGGGTTTAGGTAAAAAGTGAAGATGCTTATTTTTCCCAAAGCTAGCCTAATGCATTTGATAATATATAGCTTGATGGCACTGGTGGGAGGCAAGGAAAACAGTTACAGCCTGCATTAATTTCAGTTGCTCTTTAATTATCAACTACACAATCAAAATTACATATTCCTTTCTCCTCTCAGCTTCTGTTACCTCCTAGATTGAGTCCTGAACATGACAACTGATTTAATTAATTTAGCTCACAGTATTTTTATGAGGGTGGCTCTTTAGCTTTTTGAGCTCTTAGTGATGAACACTTGTGCTTTGTCAGGAAGAAGTGTTGAGGTTCTCCTGTTGGTGTGGATGCTGGTCGCAGCATGCTGAACAACTTGGGGGTTAATATTCCATTCCCACCGTGCTGTGTGATAATAATCAGCAGGTTTCTGTCAGATTCTGAGTTATTTAGGCTTTGCCTTTCGTTTAAAAAATAGCATTAAACTGCTTGGAAAGCAATTGGAGTCATCAAGGACTGTGAGGTCTGTGGTTGGCTCCAGCTAAGGCTATTGAGATTCTGATGTTGGGACACCCTTGGTAGACATTGTGTTCATGCAAACGCACCAAAACCACATAAACTAAAAAGAATGAGCCCTTGGGAAATGGTAAGTGCAAGTTCAGTATCTGTGTGGCGTTTTGGGCTGTGGAGGGAGAGGGGAAGCTGGTGAAGTAGCATTTTGCTGGGGAAACACATGACCATGTTCTGGCTGTGTGTTTGGGCAGCCTCAGTAACAGGTTATGTACCACTCACCAGCATGGTCCAAAAATAGATGATTTCTATAATTTGGGAGTGTCCCATGAAAGGGGTGAAGCAGTAAGAGCCACACTATCACTGTCCGCTTGAGCGTGTAGTCCCCTTCATAAATATACATAAGTAAATAAAGGTGGTGGGAGATAGCAAAGCATGGAAATGCATTGATACAAATGAGATGTGAAACATGCTCTTGGCAGACCTTGGTGGTATCAGTATGGAAACACGTCATTGCCTCACACTCTTATCTCTTCTGAAAGCTGTGGCTGGCTTGGGTCAGTGAAAGCAGTTTTCAGCCAGGAATGCTTCGTATGCAGTGGTCACAGACATGAACCCCAGTTACGACTTCATTTTGGCCACAGGCAAACTCCAGTAAGCCCACTTCAGGTTTTCCCAAGAGCATCTCTCCCCACAGTGAGAGTGGAGAGAGAGTCAGTCAAGACAGACCTTTGCCATTTGCTTGGTCCCTCCCTCAGCCAGGTTTTCCAGCTGTGCATTTTGAGCAGCTTGAGCCTTATAGGCTATTATTTGCAGAAAATAACCAAATGAGATGCTATACTCAGTGAGCAAAGACTGATCTGACTTTTGCATGCCAGTCCTGGCTAGGGCTCTGTATTATATTACATCCAAGATCATCAGTGTGAAGCTGAATGCTTCTGGGAGAGCAAAGCATTGAGCAGCCTCTATTGCGTGGGAGTTAAACCCAGGTGATGCAAAGACCTTGGCAAGGCATCAGATGTGGTATCAGACCCCAGATTCTCAGAAAAATGGATTTTGAATCCAACCGCTTCCCAGGACTGAGCTGCTTCTCCATCCCCAAGGTGAATTGCAGGGATGTGTTTGGGTTTTAAAAACAACTTTCATAAGCCAAAGCCAGAAGGATTGACTTAGCTTCAGGCCTTTCTAGAGCATCACATAGAGCTTACTGAATTCAGAGCCTTGTGGGTATGAATTTGCTTTAAAATTCTCACACAAGCCTGACCCAAAAGCCATTTCTGTGCTCCACAGTGGCCACCTGAGTATTTTTCAGTAAGAAGCTGGTGTGCTGTATTTTTTGGTGCTGTCTTTCGTCTCACCTCTGCTCTGCATGCCGCATATTTCCTTAATTTTTCCCACTTGTTCTTGAGCTATTGTTGAGTGTGTTTGCTTTTAGCTCTGCCTCTAATCATCTGTATTGCTAATGCCTGGCTCATGTATGCTAATTAACATCCCATAACATCAATGTATATTTTTGCATGCATCCATGAACTCATACATGCTGTTTAACACGTTCTGTGCAAGGATATCCCCATAAAGCAGATGCAGGGCATGTGGTATAGGCAAACATGAGATGCCAGCCTGACCGTGTGAGGAAAGAGGTTGGAGATGATTTATGCCTCCCTCAATTGCTAAATGACCTTGCTGATAGCAACCATTAGTTCTACAGGGTTAAATTGCAGGAGACAATACATTCAATGCCGATAGGACAAGATGTACTTCATATGCTGTGCTAAACATGTTAAAAAAACAGCTACAAGAAACCAAGACAATTTTTTGATTAATAAATATAGTGGATGCCTGGTGATTGAGAGTAAAAGGCTGTCATGACAGAAAGCAGTTATTGGATACCTAGAAAAACTGCAATTTCTAATCCATCGTGGTATTAATTTCCATAAACACTTCATGGATGCAAGCTTGCACACCCTCAGGGATGAATCAAAGCCACTCTGCCCTGGGTTTATCTTGGCTGCACAAATGTTTCTGAGCAAGTTGGGGCTTGAATTTCTAACAGGAAATCTGTGGCAATGGTACAAAGGTATTTATGGGGTGAGGTGGTGCTGGCTTAACACACTCTAGTTGACCCTGTCCCTCCCACTGGTCCTCTGCAAATCTCACACTGTCAGGTTTTTAAGGTCAGTTGAGAAGCAAAAGCCAGGAGAGGAAGCAAGCAATGTTTTGAAGATGCTGTGGGGTTTTTGTTGTGAAAACATCTAAAATTTGACCTTTAGTTTCTTCATGACTCATCTTCTCTGGGGCTGGGTTGGGCTAATACTATTCCTGGACCTTCTGAAGATAAGTGGGAGATCTGGAGCTACTCAGGTGCTGTCACCTGGTGCAGATGGCACCTCGACCTACTCCCCAGTTCTCTCGGCTTGTCATTTGTCACTCCCAGTATCCAAGTTTCTCCATGTGATCTGGTATCCAAAGCTCTTCCTGCAGCTCCTGATATTTGAAGCATTTTTTTCTTATATGTTTGCCTTGCTAGCTCTCCCATCTAAATTTCACGCATAATAGTATCTTTTCTCTGCTTCCCCCATGTGTTATCACATGCCTTTTTCTCAGTATTTTTTTTTAATTTAACACTGATTCCTATTTACATATGTGTTTTGAATAGATGTGAAGTGAAACTTATGTCCAAAACAAAAATATTCTATAGAATGCAATACGCAGATGCCTTGTAGTGTGCATCCTAGTGTGGAGGGTTGCCCAGGAAGAAGCTTTAAAAACATAGGCAGAATAAGCATCCTCAAAGAACCAGCTGCTGCTCATATCTCTGACTTATTTTGGCAGGGCTGGCTAAATCACATGACAGTCAGCACTGAGAAAATAAGTTACTCCTGTCCATTTAATACAAAAATAAATAAAATATTTTAAAACCCACAAACCACCAAACAAAAACCCCACCAGATCATGAACACTGAGAAAAAATAACATTTCCAAAGTTTGTCTGAAAAGTGGCATGGGAGGAAAACATTGCACAGAGAACATCTTCCTCTGGGTGTTGCAATCCGGCCTCCACTGAGGGCTGG
Source organism: Psittacus erithacus (assembly GCA_009867235.2). Classification (NCBI taxonomy): domain Eukaryota; kingdom Metazoa; phylum Chordata; class Aves; order Psittaciformes; family Psittacidae; genus Psittacus; species Psittacus erithacus. The sequence continues at coordinate 11,198 of WYDI02003679.1, forward strand.
GGGAAAGCAGGCACCCAGCCAGCCCCCATGGCCCTGCACTCCCTGCCTGGCTGGGGCTGGCCCTGCTTCTCTTTCAGCATATAAAAAGAGTTAAATTGGTTTTGACCTTAACTCACTCTTCTTTTCTTCTTTTTCCCCCTACTTTTTTTTCCTAGGAAATCATTATGATCATACAACTGGCAGGTCAGAGAAACATCCCCCAGCTGGAGGCTGGCTTGACAGAATTATGAATTACAGACGTTGCTTGTGTGAGCTGCTGCGTTTCTGAGCAGGGTAAGGAGTCCCTGGGGTGGGATCCAGAGCTGTGCCTGCTGCTTCAGCGAGCCTATGGGGAGAGCTTTTTTATTTTCCACTCTAAATGAACTTTTAACCATTTGGGGTTTACCTTGTGTATTAAAGATGAGTAATATAAGACAGGCAAGGATGAAGCAGAAGAGCCAGATCCCCAAGTAGGGCAACTGCTTTGCTGCTTCTTCTGTCTTCTTAGTGGACACATGGAGAGTCTTACAAAAACATGACTTCAAGGCTTGGACATCTCCATTAGTTTTAGCACCCCAGACCTTGCTGTCCATGGAAGCTGTTAGCCATCATCGGCCGAAGAAAGCAGCAGGTTGAAAATAATTTAATTCATAGTTTTTATAGTTAAAAGCATTCAGCTATAAGAATAAAAAGAGCAGTGCTAAATATTGACTTTTGATCAAATTTTACTGATGCTAAGTTGAAAGCACAGTGATAATTATTCCTTAAATCAGCTCTAACAGTCCCAACCTGTTGGAGCCTTTGAGCTAAGCTTAGCTAAACCACGCTCCATGGTTTTTTCCGATCCTAATTTACAGCCTGGAGAGCAGAGGCGCTGTCATCTCTATGGCCATATTTCTACGGTCCATAATTCAGTGTGGATGATTAGACCTTGTTGCCATCTATATGCCACTCAGGTTTTAGAAGGAAATGCTATATTTGAGTTGCTTGGGGTTTCTTTAAATTATCATTTATTTTCATGCACAAATGCTTCTTACTATTCTGTACATATTATCCCCAGAAGTCAACTTTGACTTTTGAGACAAGTTTGTTGTTGCGAAAGGACCTAAGTACCACCATGGATGTACTCTGCTGGATCTACTCACTTCTTATGCCTTTCAGTGACTCTTCTAAATTCTTACTGTGGCTCCTGATCCCTAGTTTACCTTATGTCTCTTGTTAAACATGAAAATTCATTAATAACTTTTGGCAGATCATTGGTAATCTTAACAGTTGGTGCAAAATCATGCTGGAGAGGGACTTTGTAAAAGCAAGTAGTGATAGGACAAGGGGCTTTAAACTGTCTGAGGGGACATTTAGATTAGATATTAGGAAGAAGTTTCCCCCTGTGAGGGTGATGAGGCACTGCCACAGGTTGCCCAGAGAAGCTGTGGCTGCCTCATCCCTGGAAGCATTCAAGGTCAGATTGGATGGGGCTCTGAGCAACCTGGTCTTAATGGAAAGTGTCATTGCCCATGGCACAATGGCTGGAACTAGATGATCTTTAAGGTCCCTTCCAATCCAAACCATTCTAGGATTCTATGATACATGACATACACAGGAATTTGGGCTTGCTCAAACTCAAGAGGAGAAGATTGATAAGAGAATGAAGAGCCTCCTACTGTACCTAATTGATGGGACATGGTGGAGGTGAGTTACCTGTACCTGTACAGCCTGGCAGGAGCACAGGGCTGGTGGAGATGACTCTAGATATTGCTTTCAGCTGTCTTCAGCACTTTCCATGCATGGTCACCAGTGGGGTGCAGGGGTAAGCCCCACTGCTTCTAGTGACCTGAGGGTCAGTGGGGACATTGGGACCATCCTCATGTCTCATGTGCTTCTTGGAAGTCTGATGATGACACAAGACACATCTTCTTGCCTTGAAGCCTCAGCTTTGGCAGAGACAAGTATAGGTACATGGCATGCAGAATGACAAATGGGCAGTGAGTGTCCCAGGCACCTTCCTTCAGCAGGGCTGGACAGCAGACCTGCAGGGCTGAATGCGCCCTTCATTTCTCTCCAACCTTCTTCCCAAATCACACCCCTTCACCTATTGCCAAACAGCCAACAGAAGACCCAAAGTTTACATTTTTCAAGAGAACACTAAAGCAACAATTTCCTGTGCTCTTATTACCCAGACACCCTGCTCGGTGAGGCAGGCAGCTTTACCGGTTGGAGCAGGCTTCTTCCCATTCCTGCCTGCACCATGGGGAGCCCCAGTCTGCATGGGCTGGGGACCAGGGATAACGAGGTCTTCCCACTTCAAGGAAGCTGGGGGGAAGGTGTTAGATCCCTGTTATGTGGCTGGGATGAGGCTGTGAAGGGAGCATTAAAGGCTTTGAATGGAAAACAATAACAAACAGAAAAGGTGAAAAAATCCACCTCGGTTCAAAAGAAAAAAAAAAAAAAAGAAATAAGGGAGAAAAAGGAGAAAAAAAAAAAAAGGGGGTGGGTGTGCAGGCACTGTATGATGCTGAACAAGAAAGCTCTCACTGCCTCCTGCATCCTCTGGATATGTGAAAGACTGCTGTGTCTCAGGTGTGTAAAGAGGAGGGGAGCAGAGGACAGAGAGAGCATTGTCTTCAGGAGATGATGCTGATAACAGTTCCCAAGCAAGCCCCCTTTCACAGAGGTTATTATAAGCTGCTCACCTCGAGGGAGGTGTTTCGGTTTGCAACCTGGTTTGCAAACGGAGCCTCTTGCAGTCAGACAGCTCAAAGGCATGTAAATGAATAACACGGAGAACTTGTCAGGACCCTGCAACTGCCCTTTAGTTTTGTTTTCTTTGGTTGGCATATTTTTCCTGAGGTCTGTTTGAAAGCTGTTTTGGAAAAGATGTGTGAGAAAAACTGCTGTCAAAGAGCAATGCTGAGAGCAGCCTCTGGCAGAGGTGGGTAATGAGTCCAAGCAGTGCCTCCCCAGATGCTGGGGGAAAGAAGCCACTGCTGCCTCCCCTGCCTGCACCTTCCCCAAAGTACAGGGACCACAAGCATGAGGTGGCTTGTGACCCGTGGGATGTGCTTACTAGAGGCTGTGGGAGCCGCTGCAGAGCTAACTGCTCATCCCCAAACTAAAAACCAGAGGAATGAGATGCCCCGTGCCCTCATTTGATTCAAAATGCTCTGAGATATGCTTCTGCAATGCAGCAATTGCTTTTCACTTAGGGAGTGAAGAAAACCCATCCTGATCAAAACACCTACTGCACTTCCCTCTGGAAGTTGGTTTGTTTCTCACAAAATGCCTGAAGGAGTGAAAATGAGCAAAAACCATTGTGAGGTTCGAAGCATGCTGCAGTTAGAGACTGCTTTGGGGTGGGAGAAGGTGGGTTCCTCCTGCTGAACGAAGTCTTTGGACTTTGCTTCACCCAAACTGCTTATTTTCCCAGAATTTTGCTGCTACTCAGAGCAAGACATCAATTATAAATCTGAGTGTCCCTACAGACTTCCTGGACCTGAGGAGGTACTCATACAGAGCTGGGTAAGCCAAAATGAGAGCAGAAGGATATATGCAATGTGCACAGCAGCCCTTTCCTCTGTAGCTAATCTCCCTCTTCATTAGCCTAGTCTGTCTGTACTCCATTTTGCTGTATCTGCTTGGACCCAAACTCCTGACGCTGGGCTGAGCCTGCTGCAGCTCGGGGCAGCCCATGAGTGGAGCCGCAGAGCTTGGGGGTTGGGAAGAAAAGGTACAGCAGCACTCTGGAGTGCAGCTTAGAGGAAAGGAAAACACTTATCAAGAAATACTGTAACAGTGAATGACCCAGACCCAGTCTATGGATGGGTTTTTTTCCTTTCTGTTTAACTTCTTTCCAGTTGGCCCAGAGACCCCTGGCAGCAGCTAGAAACCAAAAAGGTTTTGAGACTGAGAAAGCACATGAGCCCCAGACAGTTTGATTGCTCAAACATTTCTTAAAGATTAGTTTTGTCAAAGCAAGCACCAGGGAGAATAAATCACGTGGATTTGAGCTTCACTTCATCCAGACTCAAAAGCAGTACAGGGATGGCAATTAGCTAAAGCTGCAATATCACATGCAGGAGCACACTACATAGATGAGGAACATTTCTTCTGTGTGGTTAAAGCACAGACATGCACTTGTCCCATCCAAAAAATCTCTGGCTGCAAGGCATCATAGAGATGAGCCAGTTGTTCCCCTGGTTTCAAAAGGTAATTAAGTAAGTATTTTTACCCCCAAAAAAGCAGCTTAGAGAAGCCATCCATTTTGTCAATGCTGTTAGCAGAACCCTGGGTTTAAAGCTAAGAGAAAAAAAAAAGTATTTATTTCAGTGATCTTGATTATATGTGACCATGCATGTTTTCTCATCTCATTTAATTTTAAATTCTGTAGCTTTGAGTAGGAGGAAGGTCCCTAGGTTGCTTCAGAAGAGCTGCTTCTTGTGCCCAGAGCCTGCTGTGAGGCTCAGGTCCCCATGCCCTCCTGCAGACCATGTTCTAGAGGACCAGTGCAGGGCTGACAGCATCCTGGCAGAGGGCTTCCTTATTCCATCCTGTGCAGGATGAGCATTGAATGCTCCTTGCAAGCTGCTCCTTATGAGAAGGGCTTCCGCCAACTGTTTTGGGCTAGCACTGGTAGGAACGTATCTTCTGGCTGGGGCGGACAGCCGCGGATTAAGCTTCCTTCACCTGGGGTTCATCTTCACAAGCATTTTCCAACCCCTCTGTTTAATGAATTTCAGTCTCATTAAAACGGCATAAGTATAGCACAGCTCTTCCTTTGCTCCATCAGACTCCGCCTGTGATGTTTTTTCAAATGGCCACATGTAACAGTGATTTGTTTTGCCTTGGCTTTATGTATAGCTGCTCTTTGCTACTGTCTGTGTCTGAGCCCTGTAAAGGGCTTGCGGCATGGACACAGGGTATGGTCCAGGACACTGATGCTGCATATTTGTAGGTTCATTTGCTGCCTACAACCTTACCAGAAGTGAAAGTTTTCATAATTTTTCTATTTTTTCTAATTTTCCCACATAGGGAGGATTGATGCAGGTAAGTGCATCTATATTGATCAGGGATAGAGCAACCTGGGGGTCTGTGTAGATGCCTTTTAAAAGACCTTCATACATCTTCCATGCACACATTTATTTAAACAGTTTCAATGCAAATATTCGTTGGGATCTTCAAAGGAAAGATTTGTGAACCCAGGTGCACAGGTAAGATAAACAAGTCTAGAGCAGAAATTACTTTTTACCAAGAACTTGTAATTATTTTGGTTTTGAGGTGAAAGAAGATATTTGATTTGTCTGAAGTCTGGGCCTTTGAGGATCTGGTGGTGAGTATGCTTACAGTGTTCAAGATGACCTGCACAAGAATTTATTGCCGTTTCACTAATCTGGTCAATAAATAGTCACCAGCAGCTCCTTTCATTCTACAGCAATGACAGCCACAGCCAGATGTGCTGCGGAAAAAAAGGGGAAGAGGAAGGGAAAAGGAAAGGGGAAAGTGAGAGGGCTCTTCTTTCCACAGCCAGAAGTTTGATGCCATGTCCCATAGGACATCCAGGGAGCCCCTCCCTCTCACTCACAACCAGCCCCTGTGTTGTCCCATGTCCTTGGCGCATTCACCAGTGTTTGCTCCCTGCTGTGATGAATCTATGGAGTGACACAAAAAAAAATCCCAGATGCCCAATAGGACATAATTTTCTGGGTGATTATATAAATAGCTGAGTTATATCACCACGCATTCCAACTTAGCTAGAGGTAACCGCGCAAGATTAAGCTAAACAGCTTAAAGACAAGAAGGAGGTGACAATAACTTTCTAATGTTAGCACTAACCCAGCAATTTCTAGTGTTTGCGTGCAGCATTATTTTGATGGCTGCCTTGGGGCTGAGGCATAGAGGCATGCTGTCCTGATTATAGGGATGATCAAATGCTGATTGAAGTGAGGAAGATGGAAAACAGAATGTTGGGCAGTACAAAACCTTTAAACTTCCTGGGGTGGGATGTTAGCTGTGTTGCCAGCGTGGTAGGAGCCTCATGGGAGGCAGGACATACCAATGGCTCCTGTGTCAGAAGAAGATTAGAATGAAAGGAAAGGACAGCATTTAGGGAGGAAAAATATTAATTAAACAAACACTACTTGAACAGCAAGATAAATATCATCTACTCTTGGGACTCTCCACTTACAAAGCGAGTAACTATCCCAGTGTCTTAAAACATGGGGCAGCCTGAAATCCTTGGGAAACATAGTATCACCTCACAGGTCCTGCGTCCTAGCGCAGAGACGCAGTTAAATGCATGCGAGCTTAGCCAAAAAATCCTTTCCATGTTTAGATGCGCTGGTGCATCAGTGTTCACATGTGCTTAGGCAGAAACCTGACAGAAGCAACTTAGAGGCAACTTCTGTCATTTTTAATGCAGTGTTTAGGCACCAGAAATGACCTGAATAGAAAAGCAAAGTTCTGTGTACAGGACAGATTTATTTTCAAGGACAGGCTGGGATTCACAGCGCTCCCCCGGGGAGAAGCTCCATTTAATTCAGTAGGACTCCTCCTGGACCTTAGTCACATGTCATTCCCGCGTTGGTTCTGGAGAGATCTTTTCATTGGATATGAAAAGAGAGCAAAGAGCTCTATATTTATGAAGGGTTGTACTGAAATGTAAGAAATTAGTAGTTTCAGACCAGCTGCTGCCAAGACCTACATTTCTACAGTGAGGACATGCACAGTTAAGGAGAGGCAGAAAAGTGTGCTCTGGCTGGGTCAATTTTAACATCCTTGTGAGACCCGTCCTCAAATCACCTCTGGAATCCAACTGCAGCATCTCCTCAGGGAAAGAGCAGTGAAGCCTGGTCACTGCCACCCACTGCTGTGGCCTCAGTGGTGGATGGAGAAGGAAGCAACAACTGTAACACAGACTCTTACTTAAAATGTCAGCAAGAGGCGCAAAGAGCCAAAGACATATACACACAGACACACATACACAGGTATATGTATATATATATAATCATAGAATCATTTAGACTGGAAAAGACCTTTAAGGGCACCAAGTCCAACTGTTAAACCAGCGCCGCCAAGTCTGCCACTAAACCATGTCCCTAGGTGCCACATTTATATGTTTTTTAAGTACCTCCAGGGTTGGTGACTCCATCACTTCCCTGAGGCAGCCTGTACCAATGCTTGATGACCCTTTCAGTGAAGATATTTTTCCTAAATCCAGTCTAAATCTTCCCTGGCACAACTTCAGGCCATTTCCTGTTGTCCTATTGCTCATTACTTGGGAGAAGATACCAACACCCACCTCAAGACTTGTGCTCCAGACCTTTTACTGGCTTTGCTGGACTTCCCTGGACCCGCTCCAGCATCTCAATATCTTTCTTTCAGTGAGGGACTCAAAACTGAACACAGTATTCAAGGTGTGGCCTCACCAATGCCAAGTACAGGGGGCAGATCTCTGCCCTAGTGCTGCTGGCCATGTTATTTCTGATACAAGCCAGAATGCCATTGGCCTTCTTGGCCACCTGGCCATACTGCCTGCTCATATTCAGCTGCTGTTGACCAGAATATCCAGGTCCTTTTTTCCTGGGCAGCTTTCCAGCCACTCTTCCCCAAGCCTGTATTGTTGGGGATTGTTGTGACCCAAGTGCGGGACCTCGCACTGAGCTTTGTTGAACCTCATACAATAGGTCTCAGCACATTGATACAGCCTGTCCAGATCCCTCTGAAGAGCTTCCCTACCCTCAGGCAGATCAACAGTCCTGACCAACTTGGTGTCAGCTGCAAACTCTACTGAGAGTGCACTTGATCCCCTTGTCCAGATCATTGATAAAGATATTAAACAGAACCAGCCCCAATACAGAACCTTGGGGAACACCATATGGGTGTTTCTATATGGGAAAATCTTGTCTGTGAAGCACTTGTCTGTAATGAGGTGGTTCATTCCTTCTGGGAACTAAATCCTAATTATTTTATTTGCTCAGTCTTATCTGCTATGCTTAGTGCTTAGCAAATCACAAAAGACTAGTCTTGTGGCATTAGCAGGCAAATAACAAAAGATGCTTTAATAATGACACAGCCACATGTAAGGCAAGGAGCAATGGAGATGCAGTGCGGGGAATTGCTGTTATTCCTGTAAGGACAATTTCCTATGTTGGAAAATAGTTGGAGATATCTAAATGTGAGGAATACGTAACTGGGATTTTCTCTGTTTGGCAGCACCTCTCCCAAATAACTCATCATTGCTGTATATAGGCTATGATTCACAATGGAGGAAATGATGAATTTCAGACCACGCTGCGCATTTCCCTCAGCCCTTTTTATATCATTTGGTCAAACGATTATTTCATATTCTTTGTTTCAGCTGTGATGAGAAAATAAGAGGTGATTGAATCATTTCCCCTTATCTTCAAGTTATCACATTAAATGCCTACCCAACTGTCTGAGAAATTACTTACTGCATCCAGTTATTGTATTAAAGAAGGCACGGTAGACTGTGGGTGGTGATTTCAGTACATACAGTTTTTTCACTATAATTCTTCTTTTCAAACATTTCACAAGCACTCCAGACCAGGGAGATTTCCAGCCTCCCACTGACTTTGCTAACAGCCCAGTGAGAGCTAGAGGATTTCTATTTGCAGAGGCTCCTATACTACTTGATTTGAAGAATTATGCAACTGCCTCACTTTGTAGAAGATGTCAAAAACTGACTGAGAAAAGGAGAATAATGTAAAAGGCAGGAAGAGCTCACTCATGTTATGTGGATATTCAAAGGTGCTTCATAGTCATCAGAAAATCACTTTCTGACCCTTGTCTTCAACTCCAGGGAGGAGGGAAACACCACATGTGTCATCAAGGGAAAGCTCTTACTTTCCTCTTCTCCCTTTCCAGTGCATATCTGAATCCCTGGCTCATTTTCCTTGCAAAAAGTCACTTAATCATCTTAATACATCACATTGCCCAGCAAACCCTGCCAAGACCCTACAATGGGCATTGTTTATGACTGTAGTTAGGGAGACCATAAGAAAAATAAGAGACCAACATATCCCTCTGGAGCAGCCCACTTGCTCTTTTCTTAGTTAGCTCATCTTAAAAATCTTAAAATCTATTTTCTGGGGGGTTGCCATACTCCTTTTTTTTTTTCCTCCATTCTCCAGAGAGCTTATTTGCTCCAGCTCTCCTCCCAGCTAGTTTGTCCCTTGTGTATGCCACCCCATGTGCCAAACCTTCCTGCCAGCATGCCTTGTAGGCACTTCCTAAGCTTTGCAATTATATCTCTCAACTTTTTCAGTCCTTCACGTGCACCTCTGCTAGCAACTCATCTGTACAGCTCCTTTCCTCCTTCCTTTAAGCTTTCCCATGGCGATCCCACCAGCACCGTTGCTCCCATCTCCACTCTGCTGAAAAAGCCTATTATCATTTCTGCCTTCCTCACTGCAGCTGGACATTAAGCTAATAGCTTAAATTATTTTTCCACAGTAACAGCCTAATCCTTTCTTTTATCAGGATAGAAGATTAATTTTCCCAAGCATGGTTAGTACCTTGTCTTCTCCCTAATTATACAGAGACAAATTTTGCTCCCAGATGAGTGCAGCTTCAGAATTACTGTCCAGCAAAGCCCCAAAGCAAACTCATGACTTGGAGTATATTGCGTATCAACTATAACTACACTTCAGTCTGTCTAGCTGTGATTTACTGAATGCTTCCCCATCATTTGTTAGTAGCAGGGGGCTCTACTAATTGGAGCAAATTGGTGTAAATGCCTTCCTTCTACCAAGGGCCAGCCTGCTTGGCCATGAATGTTTCTGAGGCAGGACAAGTAGAAATAACTTCCCAAATAATTACAGTGGAGTGTGAATGCTATCATATTTCTGCCTGACAGTTCACAGTTGGATTGGGAGCTTGCAGCTTTTTCACAGCTTAATTACAAGTAAAAGATGTTGTTTGTTACAGCAGTGCAAAGCACAGTTGTCCTTACACTTCTTTCTGTAATTTGTCTTAATAGCTCTTATTTTCATTAGCAGGTAAATGGTTCATTATGTTCCTTCAGCCTCAGAGGATGGGACCAGCAGCTGTGGTAAACTCTGTCCCAAACCAGCCCCAGGACCTCGAAGCATATTACAAAAGCAAAACCACCACTTGTATTTCCCTGGGTTAATATCCCACCATATAAAAGCATAAACACTGAAATATTATTCCATGGGTCCTTAAGGAACTTAGTTTAAAGCATCATTCACCTGAAAGACCAGACCAGTCCCTTCAGACTTGTTCTATTTTACTGAACCTATACTAGGAATTTCATTTAATTTTTAAATGCCTGCCTTCATATGAGACCAGAAACTATTCCAAGATCTCTGGTAAATATTTAGCAGCATCCTCCTGTGTAAAGACTAAGCATCTTAAAGGCTCTGCAGGCCAAATTCACTTTTAGTTTATCCCTGAGTACACAGAGTGGTCCTGACTCAAGCAGCTGCCACATTACAAGAGCCAGGAGCCAATGCTGGCTGCCTTAGAAAATCCTCAGCTTACATCCGTGCTCCCCACAGGATCTGTTTCAGATGAGAGGAATGATTTCATGTCATGGAAAAGTTCATCTGTTGGGAGGAGGTCTTGGTTTCTCTGGGTGATAGGTGACCAGTTGGTGTGGTGAGCTAGCAATGCGCATCATACAAAGTGCATGGAAACACACTCCACCAATTAAGATCCCAATTAGCAGTGTCCTTATTTTTAATGAGTACTCAAGAAGCAATAAATCCTGTTTTTTCCACTTTAAAATGACCTTATGGATTGTGTGCATCATGCAATTGCAATCAGAAAAGCCTGCGCCAATGCAGAGAAATGAATACACTAATCTCATAAAGACTTTGAAATACTAACTTAAGCGGCTGAGAGTGGATTATGCTCTCAGAAACTAATCACCATTTTTCTTTAACTAACCATTAGAGTAGGAGAAATATATCTAGGTGGTAGGGAGGAGGAGGCGGAAGAGGGGGAATCAATGTTTCATTACTAAAAGACTTTACTGCCATGAGAATATTCTTTGATTCCTGACACCTTGTTAAGTTTATTTAACAGCAGCACAATTCATTTGCCTGCACAGTGTTCAGAGAAATTCTTAAAGTTAAGTAGAGAGAGAAAACAAAAATAGGCATTTAACATCAGCCTCCCAGCAGAAAAAGGCACACCATGGAAACGTGAAATACGGAATAACATGAGGGATTACATCATTTCATACAAAATCTGCATGTAAATTCCACAGTGTATAAGTATACCATTAACCCACTTCCCACCCATTCATAATGGGCACGGAAAGTATACTATGCCCCAGTTTGACTTCTTCACACTTTTTTTCAGGAAAACAATTCTTTAATATTTTAGCTTGTGCATGTGACAAATGTCTGCTTTTTCCAGTGTGAAAAACAGTCTCTGTGACGTGTTCACCCTGCACGTTTCTTGCACTGTGGAAAATAAAAACAACGGGAGGAGAATATTTAATTACTTAAACTTGACTCTTCTGGTAGAAATGATACCAGTTTTTGGAAGTACGTCATTTCATGGTAATATACATATCTACAAATGCTGATCCATCTAACACACAGGCATCACACCTGCATGCCTTGTGTTTGCAGGACAATGTATCAGATTTAGACAAGTCCTTGTGATTTGCTTTTCATTTATTTTCACTCTTGGTCTCACCTGAAACTGGTTCCTCCATTGGACACTTGTTTCCCAATGGAAACTTCAGAGTAACAGTGCTATTGAAGCCACAGATAGCTCTTAGCTCTTACTACGAAATAATTGAATTTACAACCTCTGGGTTTGAAGGCATTTGTGTTTCTACCCTTATGTTGGGGGGCTCTAGCATTTATATCTTTCCTTGTCTGCAAGTCTCCCTGCTGCTGCCAGGAAACATGAAAGGACAGATCTCTGTTTGCATCTCCAGAGTGGGCAGGAATTTCTTAGCTTGATGGTTTTCCAAGAACAAATTATGAAACATCCCTAAATTTTGCACTGCTGACCAATGCTTGAAGTAAAAAAAAGGGCTTTGCTGTAACTGCTCATGGTGGACTTTTTTTGTAGGGATGCCCATTGCCAGCATAGGGTGCAGAGCTAGGGCCATCTTCTGCACAGCTGGTCTACCACTGCAGCACATCACCAGGCAGCTCATGTGTCCCTGCTGACCTCATGGGGTTCCTGCTACTCATCTCTGGCGTTACAGGGTAGCCCCTGCTCACCCCAGCCCTGCAGGGTACCCTCTGCCCATCCCTGCAACACTTCCTTGGCACGAAACACAGGCAAGGTTTGGGCGGCCACTACATAGCCTATGTCCATGCTGAAATTGCAAATGGAGAAAAACCTCCCAAAACCAAAAAACCCATGACTTCTATTTGCACCAAATGTCAGCAGCTGCCCCTCCACCTCCATACCTATGATTATAAACAGCTCAAACTACCCACCAAATTTCTATTTATTATTGACACTTATCGCACAGAAATGGGGTTAGAGTTAATGCTAAATAGAATGCTCCAAATGAAATGTGTTATATGCTGAAAGGAGAAGTGGCAGATGTGGCTTGGTCTTGGGCAGTTCTGGGCCCCACAGTAAGCCCCAGTGCCAGTGCAGCAGTTGAGTGCAGGACAAGAGCCATTAGGCTGCGATTTCTGTGCAAGTAATAAAGCAGTTTTATAGGTAAGGGTCTGTACAGTACAAGGCCAAGTTATTGCTGGGCAGCCTTGGAGCCTGATAAGGTTAATTTCTAAAAACAAACCATTAACATATGCGCAATTAGGCTGGCTGTATTGTTATGCCACAAGCAAAATGCAATCACTTCTTGAAATATATAATAGCCTTTTAGTTCAAGAAAGCTAATGAGGAAAAATGTGTTAGCATTGAAGAACTGGGGTTTTTTTAATCGCATCTAAAACCAACATTTATATAACCACCTACCCCGACATTTCACATCAGTAAGTGGCCAGAACCGCCTCGCCCAGCTGTATTAAAATGTGCAAACACAATGGGACTATAGCAGATTTTGTTTCCTGAAAAGAATTGCATAACTTGACCGTTAGAGGCAAAGGGAAAGCCAAAGTGGTTTTCTGCTCTGGTTAAAAGATATTGTATGCAATGCATCCTTTGGCAGTTTTTTTATAGCTGTTGCCTATTATAATTAAATATGCTACCTCTGTATGTCCAGTGTTGCACATGCAGCACTTGGTAAGGCAATTGTGAGTAACCTCTGGCAAACTGAGAAACCACTTAAAGGCAGCAAAATGCGTTGGCTGTTGTCCGTACACAAAACAGGTGTCTAAGGAAAAATACATTTTTCTTTCCTTTTCTTTTGAACCCCACTCCCTCATGGACTCTGAGCTTCCCTCTTTATTTCCTAATGAGAAACACTTTTTATCTAACCACAGTTGGTGCAATACAACATGAATACCACAGGCAATAGCAAACAAGTTTAAAATTAAGACCATATTATTTATTCTAAAGATAACCCTGGTGTTGGTGTGCAGAGATGCTCCATTATCTGTGACACACACCTCGCCCTCCTTGCAGGTAGATGATCTCATGGTTTCATCACGGCAGATAAGCTCTATCTTCCATGGCTTTGCGCTCTTATGGGATTTGAGGTGTCCTTTTGCTCCTACTTTCTGGGCCTTTGGCATCAATACCTGAATTCTCTTCCCCATCTGAATGCAGAGTGCTTCCAGGAAAAACAAAACAAAATAAAACAAAACACCCATGTATTTGGGGATCTGTGTGGAAGACTTCAGAGCAGACTGTGAACAAAGGCCCCATACCAGTGTCCAGACATTGTACCCCGGTAGGACAACACAGCTGCATTTTGGACAGTGGTGTAATTCTGGTTCTAGATTTGGTCCTTCTGCTCCACCTAAGAGCAGGATGTTCTGCTCCAAGAATATCTACAGATGTTCTCTGAGAACATCTACATACAGGAAACCTGAATAGCAAATTCAGTGGTGTTTAAGAAATACCAAGAAATCCAGTTCCCATTTCAGTTTTCCTGTATGTGGGTATTCTCAGAGAAGCAGCTGAGCTGGGTTTGCTCAACTACATTGAGTTCAGACAGAGAGGATTGGACCTGAGTCCAGGCATAAGAGGTGGTGGACCTTCAAACTTTCATTGCTTGAAGGCTCTCTTGGTGCAATGCTGCTGCCTCTGAGAAGCGTTTCTCAGCTCTCTGCAGCCAGCCTCTGCCAACTTTTCATAAATCATTTGCTGCCAAGACTGATATTATGGTTATGTAAACATGCATTATTTATCTGTTATGGCCTTTTGAACTGGATGAGTGCTCCTGGCTGTCCATTATTCTATGTCTAAATTAATCATGGACCATAAAATCAGTCACCATTTATGCCATATATAAATAAAAAAAAAGATGTAAAAATAGCACTCAGGATACAGAGATTTCATGCTGTGTTCCTTGGATAGTAGCTATTTAGGCATCATGCTGCTACCTCCAGAGCTGTGAAATATTTATTGCCTTTTTAAAAGGAAAAAAAAAAGATCTTAAAATTATCTGTCTTCTCAGGAGGAAGTTGCTGCTTGATCTAGTCATCTACTCCCTTGCACTGGAGAGCGCGGCTCCAGATCCCCATGCGGCATCCTCTGCAGACTTCACTTGTCAAGACCCTCTGACTGCTGGTTTGCATCATACATTAGGCTGGGGATGGTGATCTCTTGCTGGATACAGCCAGGAGCCTGATACCCAGTACCTCTTCTGGAGATGTTTGCACAGGAGTAATGCCAGTGTTCCCATTGGGAATGTGAAGGGACAACAGGAAACTGCAATGTGGGAAGCTCCATGAAGGCTTTGACACCCTTATTCATGAAGTGAAGGAGGTGGCAGCTCTATTCTACTTTTTAACTTCTGAAAACTTCTTCAGACACAAATGGTCCATGCTATCCACCTGATTGTCCCTGTGGGACAGCCAATGGTACCCTGCACTCGCCGCTGCTTCCTCCTCCTGATGTACGTCATAGGATCACCATAGAACCATAAAATATCAGGTTGGAAGGGACCCCAAGGATCATGGTTGGACCTCTGGTCCAACCTTTCTAAGCAAACTATGACCTAGACATGATGTCCCAACACCCTTTCCAGAAGAGTCTTAAAAGTGTCCAATGCCAGGGAGTTTACTGCTTCCCTGGGGAGATTATTCCAATGGCTGATTGTTCTCAAAAAAAATTTCCTCTTGTGTCCATTCAGAATCTCCCCATGAATAACTTGTGCCCATTTCCCCTCATCTTTTCTGTCTGACTGCTTGTCAAAAGGGAGTCTCCATCTTCTTTGTAGCCACCCTTTAAATACTGGAACGTGGTGTAGGGTCTTCTCTCCCCTGAGCCTTCTTTTCTCAAGGCTGAACAAACCCATCTCTCTCAGCCTTTCCTCATATGGCAGGCTCCCAATCCTCTGAGCATCAGCAGAATTGGCTGTCTCTGCTTCAGCTGTTTAAGATGCTGGAGTTTAGTGTTGGAAGTATGTCAACCCCCTGCCCTCATCACAGGAGCAGCACATGCCAGGGCAAGGCTTCTTGCACTTTTGCTGTCAACAAAAGCCAGGGAGCTGGTTCCGTGCTGGACACAGTTCCAGGCACTTCTATTCAGTCCACCCCAGGGCATCCCCAGGGCATTTTAAAGTATGCTAGCCTTCACACACCTCCGTGCCTGCTGGAGGCAGCCCTAAGGTCCAATCAGACCAGCATTCAGTGTATTATTAATAACCCCAAGACCTGCTCTGATACAGCATCATGATTTGAGAGACTTGCTGCATCTTGCTAACTTACAGGATGAAGGAAGGGAGGATTAAGAAAATGAGATATTTGTAAAAATTCTCTTTTTTGCACTTCTTTTTCAAAGCTGTCAGGATGTATCCCATCAGTTAACGGTGTGCAATCTGCAGAATTAATAAAGATACTGCTCAGAAGCCCCAATTAACAATGCCATGGAAATAATTATCTGCACACAGAAAGCTGCTGTTAGAGATACAGTTTTTTCTGAGGTGGCCAAAAACCACTGCTGACCCTCAGTAAGATATTGATGATGCTCCTCAAGCTTCAGCAACAGCTGTATACGACTTGATTCAAGCCTATGCAGAAGCAGAAGCCAAAGCTGAAGCCAAAGCCACCCGTGACCTTCATGACACCAGCATGGAGCCTCCTTGGTCTCTTCTAAGAGAAAGAGCAGCCGCTCTTGTGGAAATATCTTGACAATATCCTGCAATATCCCAGCTTGTTCGACTGCAGCTAATAATAACTGGCCTTGCAGCAACTCCTTTCCTAGCCATCCACAAGCTACTTCTCCTTGAGCAAGAGACGTGGCTGAAAGGAGGAACTTCTCAAAGCTTTAAATAACCTTCTGGATTCCTCCTCAGACTTGTACTCCAGCTGGGAGCAGCTTTCCTGTTTGTTTGTTCCTCTTTCCTTGCCATGACTGCAGAGAGGAAGGAATCTAGCTTCTACCTCCCTGAAGACCTTGGAGGCAAATGGCCTGGACTAAGAGTGTAATTACTCAGCACTGCAGGCTTTGCTTGAGAATTAAAGGTCAGGACACTTTTACTGGTGGTTTTTTATTCCAGGCTTCCACAGGGTCGTGTTTGGTGATGATGCTGAAATCCACATTTCAAAAGAGGTTTGCAGTCCCAAATGTGGCCCTGAGTTAGTGAGGGCATGAAAAGCAGTATTAACCTTCTCTTTTCTCTTGATTTTATTTTCCTTTCAGGTGGAATGGACTGATCAAAACTTGGGCTGACATTTAACCTGCTTGGCCTGGGGTTTTGTCATGGGTCACGGCTGCTTCTCCAATTAGCAGCCGGACCGCCCAATGCCCAGGAGGGCATTGCTGGCGGAGGTGGGGCGGGAGGATGCTCTGATCAAAACCTAGGATTTACTAATGCAAGGCATTTTGAAGCGGCTGGTGGCTTTGAAGTGCTTCAAATATTGACCTCCTTTGAGCAAAAGGCTGTGAGCAGCAATCAGGCACAACCACCTCATGTTGCATATCAAAGAGGAATGTCCGAAAGCATCGGTTGCCACAGCCACACTGCCTGCTGCTCACCTGCTGCCTGCTCCCCACTGTGGCTGCATGGGGATTTTAATGGCCAGAAGCTCTTTTAGAATCTTAGGCCTTCTGGGAACAGGAATACATAAGAAAAAACCCAAATTAATTTCTTTCCAGAAAAATATTCAAACACTGAAAGAGTTAAATCCCTCTGTAAAATGTCTTCTGTTCCAGTAGCTGACTGTTCACAAATACCCTCATCATCCTGCAGCTCTCTGGGCTGTACATGTCTCGGCTACGACAGGTAAAAGTCTAGAAATTATGTTCTTGCTGTGACAAGAACAGTGTGGCAAGGAATCACAGTGCTCATCAATGTGCTTATGGACCAAAGAGCCTTAGGATAAAAATTTATTCAAAAAGGCAGGTGGAGGGTGGGGATGGTGGAACCTCTGCATCACCAAACTCTTCCTCAGAAGCTGTGCTTTTGGGTTTTTAACAAAAAATACCCTTGGGCCACCTCTCTCCTGGAGGTGGCGGCTCCTTCCTCATCCAAGTCATTGCTCTGGGAGATTCAGTGTGTTCATCAGGTGTTTCTAAAAAGCAGCTCAGTCATTACCATGGCGCGGGTTGGAAATGTGGAGGCTGAAGCCTCCAGCTGGAAAGATGTTTTGATAAATAATCGGCTAACAATTATCCCAGGGGTGGGACTTCCTGCGCTCCCAGTGTCCCTGGGCATCATCTGCTTGTGGTCTGTCCTATTCGATGTTACCCACATCCCCCACTGCTCACCACCCCTGCCCGAGTTCAGCTGAGGTTTTCCTTTCCACCACATGCTGAAATCTTACTGCGGGTGAAATTCCTGGCCTTATGATGTTGGCAACAAGGTGTTTCAGGAAGGGTGGCAGGCAGCAGTCCCAGTCCTCAGGCTCCAGCAGCTCCCCTACAGGCAGCCGCTGCGCCTCCTGACTCCACAATGCTGTGCTTCCAGTGCTGATAGATGGTCTTGTCTGAAAAAGCCTCACTGTGAGCTCCACCAGATGCAAGATTAATCTATTGCATCTGTCCAAACATAATGTATTTCTATTTTATCTGCATTACTGCCTGTCCCATAGTGTGATGGAAAGGCTTGGCTATGCCCATGCTCAGATGACCTTGGCCCAGCCTGTCAGGTCTGTCCCCCCCAGGGGTGAAGGGACACATGGACGTGGAGCATCACTGTGTTAGTCCAAAGATAAGGCACAACAGAAAATCCAGCTCTTTGGACCAGGAGGATGATCCAGGGGCATGCAGGGAAAAGGGTCTGACCCTCTGTTTCAGCTGAATAGGGAGCACCAGCAGAACAACTCACGAGTTGTTATTAATAACAAAATAATTTGGCATGGAGTATGTTAATGCGACTGATTATTTATACACTGCAGCACTTGGAGGGATGCATTTTGCAACCTAGGAGCAGCACAACATTCTTTCCAGGAGTAGAAAAGAGGGTAGGAGGGACATACATCCATCGGAAAGTGCTGCTTTGCCTTCCTTCCCAGTTCAAGGGCCAAAGTTGCGACCTCAAATTCCCAGCGAGTTCAGTGGGATTTTTGCCTGTTTAAAGATTCAGCCGCAGTCCAGGAATTTCTGCCTTAGCTTCAATCCAGCCAGGCTTTGCGCAGGAGCTTGTAAGCAATCTGTTACCCTTCATGGAGGCTTTGCTTTTTGGAGAGAATTCAAGTTTATTCCATTAGAAAGGGGTTTAGTCTTCCCTTTTCATAGTGGTGGGAAAGAAAAACTACTCAGTTCCCCTGAGTCAGGACAGCAGGCTCTGATCTCCCTCGATTTTAACTTTCTGTCTTGAAAACTTACGAAAGGACTTTGAAAATGCTTGTTCCATCTATCAAGGGCCAAATGATCATTGGAAAGTGAAATAGGATGGCAATTAGGCAAGCACCTTCCTTTTGCCAGGTCAAGAAATTAGAAATTTCAGCTGGAATTTCAAAGGTGCAATTAGAAGAAGATGAACTTCTGACCCCATAATTACAAATAACAGCTCTGCGGAAGTATAAACATGCTCCTCTGAGCCAGACAACCAGGTGGGTGGTATTTTGCCCAAAATAGCACTGGCAAAATAAATAGCAAAACAATCACAAGGGCTAACATCTACCAAAAGTAGTCTGGAACAGCTTACTCTTGAGGAATTAAAAAGACAAAAAAGATTTTCCTTTGGATGGATGGGGACCATCATAAGGAGAAGTGAAAATCACCTGCAAAGAGAAAGGGAATAAAATCTTCTTAATATCTGGGGGGCTAGGATATCCAGGGATTTGGCTCCTCTCCAACACCAAAATCCCCCCTTTATACCCTGAACCTATTTTAACATGTAGCTATTGCAAACACTGCGCCAGCCCAGGATGCAATGGTAACTCCAAACATGAGTTTGGAAGCCTGAATAATTTTACATATATTAGAAAAGCTCGAATGCTGCTTTGCAAATTACATAGAAGAAGATTGCTTTCAGAATTTTTAAGCAAAGCCTTCTGAGCTTTCAAAAGGGAATGTGAGGAGATCTATAGCATCCCACTTGTTAGAAAATGACAGCAGACATGAGGTCTCAAAGGTATCTACTCATTGGTTTTGGTGCTTTATTGGTGCTGGGGACAGGACTGGTTCTGGTGGGTGAGCTTGGGTGACGCTGCACAGGTACTCTCAAGGGACCCTCATCCCTGAAGGCATGGAGAGATCCTACCTCCTGTCCCCACTGGCTGCTTGTGTAGCAGGTTGATTGTAAGGAAAACTAGAAGCTGAAAGGAAGAAATTGTCTCAAACTAAAAAGTGAAGGACCTGCCTTTGCCATTGTGATGGATCAAATCTCTTCTTGCGCAACGCTTACTTTATATTTCATTTGGCATTCAGGTCTTTGACTAAACAAAATACAGCACTACACAAAAACACAACATTTAGAGGCATTTTTGTCTTTAGTTTGTTTATCAGTAAGATTAAGATTCCTGGCTGCAGAATAAAGGAATGTCTCCATTTATTTGTTTCGGGGCATGTGGAATGCATTTGTTTCCTAGGATGCAAATTCATTGTTCATGCTCTGAATAAAAATCCCGGTGCCAAGAGACTGCCAGCAGATTCAGATCTCTTGGCATCATTTTTGCCATAACTTCATGCGCAGAGCTTGGATTTAATTTTTCCCAGTATTCTGCCATTATGTTTTGTCTCTAAAAAGCTTTCCTAATTTCTTTCTTAAACTTTGTGTCAGCTACTTTCTTTCTTCGTGAGGAAATCAGATGTGAGGCTGCTGGGACAGCTTTTGGGATGTAGGTCACATCGCCATCCCTTGTGTGATGGACACTGCCTGCCTGCCTGCCTGCCCCACCCCCTGCCAAAGCCCAGGCAGCTGTTTGGTGGCTGGTGCACAGCAGAGGCCGTGGCTCCCTCACTGCCGAAGCCGGAGGCAAAAAAGGGAAAGATGCACATTTTGGAGCTGGCAACAGGAGCACGCCAGCTCCTATGCCCAGAGCTGGTAAAATTTGGTGTTAAAATGCAATTGATTGCAGTTTCTAATGTTATTTATTTATCTAGCTATCTATTTATATTTTCATTTCTATGTGCGCACACATACACATGTCTCAAAGCTCAGCTACAGCTGTGCAGTGGCTCAAAATTGCACATGTACCAGGAAAGCTGCCATGTCCAGGTGACAGATCTGGGCCATTTTCATTTTCTCTCTATAAGGAAGGTTATGAACCTTCCTCCAAAGGCCCAACAGCAGCCAAGCTCCCCATTCATCCCTCGGGTGGTCAGGACCTGCTCCCTCAGCGTGGCGCAGGGGCTGCCACCTTGCATTAGCTGCATCTGGGTAAGGCGTGTTGTGACATGACTGTGCCTGACATGATATGTCACTTTGAGAGGTAATGAGTTGGAAATTCGTGTTAATAATTGTTTTGACTGTTCCCCAGGAATGGGGGGGGAGTTCCGGCAGAATGTCTTGCAACCAAAGTGATTTTATTAAGGTTTTATTATCTTTATTTTTTTTAGATAAAAGAAATATCAGCCGTGCCAACTGGAGGCTGTGAGTCAGTACCTGGTATCCCTGCAGCCCCTTGGGCTGGCTCTGTATGCCTTGCAGTGCTCTGAGGAGGCTTCCTTCCAGATCCCAGCTCTTCCCCTAAAAAAAATGGTGCTCCAGCCATCACAACCTTCCCCACAATCAGGACGCTGATGCCATTGCTGCTAAGCAAAGGACTTGTATCGTCAGCATCTGTGGGTGGTCTCAGGGTTGTATCCTATCTTAAGGTATAAGGATGTTTCCTGGATCAAACCCCTGGAGAGCTGGTGCTTACACAGGGCAAGGGGTATATGGGGAGTTATCGATACCAAATCACAGCATTTCTTTTTGCATCACAAGTTGTTTAAATCTCTAATTGACACCAAGCACATCTGCTTTCTCTCTACCTGCTGTGGGAGCCCTGGTGATTTTTCTAATGAGCAAAGCAAGGAGCCACTGGTGGATTTTTCAAGTTCTCATAGCTTTACAAATTACATTTGCTGTAGGCAGCCGTTCATAATAACCAACTTGAAACCACTGCTAGCACAAAAAAAATCTTTGTGTTGTCAGCAATACACCTCTTAAATACCGTACTGCCACCCATCACAGCTCACCATAGCTTGTAATTTGATTAAACGCACTCCAAAACATGGGGTTGGAAGTGCACTTGTCCACAGTAAGTGGATTTGTGTTCCCCTCTATTAGAAGGCTGTGTGATGTGACTTAACGATGGAAAACACTCATTACAGCAGTCACTTGTCAAACACACTGCATCGGGGGAGCCTCTTTCTGCCCAGCACCAGTGTAAAAATGCAGTTTCTCTCCATTTGGCTCGCACAGACTGCCGCCAACCGGGCGGTTTCTCTTTCCAAAGTGGCACAGCTCCTTCTCACAAAGGAACACAGTTACTTCAGCAGCCTTAGTCCCATATAGATTTGGGGGTAGGTGTTTAGAGATGAGTAATGCAAGGCAAAACAACCTGTCTCCAGAACTGGGTTGGAAGGAAGATGCTCACAGAAGCTGGGGAAAAATGAAAACCCATTTTTCAGCATCACCAACTTGGGAAACACAGGGGCTAGCTATATTGAACCCTAATATATTGAGCAAGAAAATGCCATTTTTGTACTCAAAATAACTGAGCATTTTCTGTAGTTCCCTTGACCAGGGTTGTGAATGTGGGCCTGAGAATCCATGCCTTCCTCCAGCTGTTCTGATCCTGGGGGGGTCTAGAGGATGACCTCACATGGACACACCCTGTCCCCAAAACCCAGCAGATCTGGTTACATCCCAGTTTGGCCAGGCTCTCGCAGCAAGGCAGCCAATCTTTCCCCAGGTCTAGGAAGATACTATCATAGAAACTATGAACACAGATAGAAACTATGAAACTAGAAACACAGTACCATAGAATCATAGAGTCATAGATTCATAGAATCCTAGAATGGTTTTGGTTGGAAAGGACCATAAAGATCACCCAGTTCCAACCCCACTGCCATGGGCACAGACATCTTCCACTAGACCAGGTTGCTTAACGCCCCATCCAACCTGGCTTTGACCACTGTCAGGGATGAGGCAGCCACAGCTTCTCTGGGCAACCTGTGCCAGTGCTTCACAACTCTCAGGTCCCTTCAGCAGCAGCCAAAACATCAATATTAAGTCACACATTCGTTCCCTGCTATGTATTACAGTTTTACTCCTCCCATAGGAGCTGGGCAGCTTCACTCTTGGAGACAGCACTGGGCTCATCTTCGCTATCCCATTGACAGCATCTGGTTTTGAAAAATGTGAAATTCCCTCATGCAAATTGAAGCTACCAGTGTGGCTCAGGGTACAGATATGTCTAACATGTGCCAAGGGAACTTGTAGCAGCACCTCCAGGTAAAGGCCATCACGGATGTAAGGACAGTCCCTTAAATGACAAATATGAAGTACCAAAAGAAGCGCTCCCATCTTCCCAGCAGCACAGCTTGTTTGCTGGGCCCTGCAGCTCCAGAGAATGATGCACTCCCACCCTCAGCTCCCCTGCGTCTCCGCTGAGGGCTTTTACAGGCATTAGACTCACAAATGTTAAATAAAACACTAATAAAAGCAATAAAATAACACACAGAGGACAAGCAGCATCTTTTCAGCAGAAGAACAAAGCAATGATGGCATTGTAACAGGCTTACTTAACCCTTCTGGGTGCTGCACGTCTTTTAGTGGGAGCTCATAGACCCCCTTTGCATTCAGCCCCACCAGCCTTCCCACCAACCACATCCACAGCTCTGGGTTCAGGAGGGCAAAAAAAAAAAAACCAAAAAGAACACAATTACTTGGAAAAGGTTGCAGCAAAGGCAAGCCAGCAAGATAAGCAGCTTGGTTTTCTTCTTCAGACAGAGCCTAGGAGGAATTTCTGACCACACACACCCTGGCAAAGCGGCATCACCTTCCAAATATCCAGAGGTTGCCAGTATCAGGGTAGCACTGGGTCCCCCCTCTTCAGGGGACCACACTGCAGAGATGCATTGTCAGGTTTTGCTCAGAAAATCAGAACTTCCTTCCCAAAAAACCTCAGGGAAAAATCAGTTTACTACAGTAAAATATGTTATTTTTGCAGCAGTGAAGCCCATTTCAGTTTGACTACTGAATTTACTTTTGTATAGACTCTTATATTGTTAAGTATAACACATATGTCTTAATTAAACTATAACTCTTGCAGCAATATTTTATCAGGGAAACCCAAACAATTTGCTCTGACATAATTTTACTTTTTTTTCTTTCTTTCACTTTTCCTTGTCAAAATATTCATCCAAACTGGCACATTCTCACCGAGTATTTAGATTTTTGCAGACATTTTTACAACCTATTTGCATTTTTGTGGAAAACTCTTCCATCTGTTTATTTCGCTTTTGCAACCGGCTGGGATGACTCGCAGCAGAGAGATCAGCAAAAGCCCAATGGCGCCAGAAAAGAGCCCATCCGATGGCAGTGTGGCTTTCCTTAGGCTCAGTCCTTGTGCTTTCCCCTCAAAGTTATTTTCTTATCTGCTCGGAGATCCCGCCTGTGAAAATAAATCCTTCAGGATGTCCCTTCTTTTCAGACTTCAGCAACTAAAACTTGGCAAATAATTTGCACAGCTCAAGACAAAACCCTCGCTGACAAAGGTGCTTTTCAAAACTTGAGCTACAGAAGCAGCCCAATGTAAACAGCACATTTTTCAGGAACGTTGTGAATATTTTCATATCATATGGGTTACTTCGACAAGCAGAGACACTGGCTCCCTCTTAAATGAAATAAAAAAATAAAATAAAAATAATAGAAATAATAAAAATAATAAAAACAGGGCTTTGGTACCCCAGTCCCCACTTGTGACTTGTTCAGGTTTCTTGAGGAAGATAAACTTCTTGAGGCTATTTCTGTCTTTTTCTGTACGTTTATGCAGTGCCAAGGAGGGAGTAATTCAGTCCCCAAAGTGTGGCGGGTGTTACTTTAATGCATAAATACTACAGTGATGTGATGTAGGTATACCCCACTGTATTATTTGCAAAGTAAGAGCTGAGGAAGAGGACATATCCTCCAAAAGAGGTTTATCTCCCCAGGCCTGCAATGTTTATTATGTCTTCCAGAGGTATGAACTTTTACATCTGTTGCACTTTAAAATGCCTTTCTAGAGGCAGCATGTGATAAATTCCTTCTCTGGGCAGCTCCTTGTCCATATGAAATATTTTTTGGAATTGTTGCACACTGCCAGTGATTCACAGCCCAGGTCTTGGGTTTCTCTTGGAAGGGTGGCTTGTCCTCAGATCAGGAAAAATCTACAACAATTAATGCTAGTAACATTTTAAAAGACACATAATTTAGTTTAAGAGGTAGATTACAACCAGTGTGCTGAATGAAACACACTGCAATTAAACCTGATGCAAAGATTTGCATTTAGGTTAGAGCTAAGGAAGAAATTCTTCCCTGTGAGGGTGGTGAGGCCCTCACAGAGGTTGCCCAGAGAAGGTGTGGCTGCCCCATCCCTGGAAGTGCTCAAGGCCAGGTTGGATGGGGCTTTGAGCAACCTGGTCTAGTGGAAGGTGTCTGTGCCCACGGCAGTGGGGTTGGAACT
Organism: Psittacus erithacus; assembly: GCA_009867235.2. Classification (NCBI taxonomy): domain Eukaryota; kingdom Metazoa; phylum Chordata; class Aves; order Psittaciformes; family Psittacidae; genus Psittacus; species Psittacus erithacus. The sequence continues at coordinate 36,307 of WYDI02003679.1, forward strand.
GGATGACCTTTATGGCCCCTTCCAACCTAAACCATTCTGTGGCTCTAGGATTCTATGAAAGCTCCAGCACCCACCCAGTTTCCTTCCCATGCTTTTTGTGTTGGTTTTGGTAGCAACAGCATCAGGCTGGATACTGGCACTGGCTTTGTGCCTGCAAGTGTCCTAACACCCCTGCTTCAAACCCCTCCCCCCTGCCCCAAGGGTCTGCCTGCTCCTGGGAAGGAAATCAGATTGCTTGGACAGAGGCAGAGAAAAATAAGAAATTAAGTGGTGCAAGGCTTGCTATGTGCACACAGAAGATGCTGAGAGTGAGGCTGGGGAAGGGCTCCCCCTGGTCCCCACAGCTGTCAGGATCAGGCTTCAGTGCAGTGGGACTGGGCCCCCAGGGACTGCAAACTTCCTCAGCACTGACATGTATCTGCAGGGCATTGCAAGTTAATAGTCTTTTCCTGAAACCACTTTATATTTCACATTTATTTTTTTCCTCTGGCATTGTTCCTTTTTTCCCAAAGGAAATGTGCTAGCCCGTATTGCTCGTACATATGCAAAGAGGTCAGCACAGACGATGCCATCACCGCAGTTCTCAGCCCTAACTAACCACAGATGAAAGGAAGAGCGCCCCATCTCTGTGATTACTTTAACGTCTATATCTGCATCGAAATTCATGTGAGGCAAATAGAAGTATTGAAAAACTGCTCGCAAGAGCAAACCCAGAAAAAAAAGTACATAAAAACATTGTTAGGTGCATGTCTCTTCTCTGGGCTTTACAGAACAAGCACCAGAATCATGCTGGATACCAACCATTGCATGGTCCATACCTGTTGTTGGCCGGGATATGGTTATTTACAAACCTGTTTTCTTCATCTGGGAGTTTTCAGCTACTCTACTGCAGTAAAAGCTACTGTTTACACATCAAAAGATTAAATAAATACAGCAGTGCCATAGTTTGTTCACAGTTATCTTTTCACAGCAGGTATTTCTATATCCACAAGTTCATCCTTTCCATTTCCTTACCCCTCCAGCCTGGCCGTATCTGCTGAACAGGAGATGCTGTTGGCTTACTGCAATTTAGTTTTTGGGCTTTCAAGCAGGTATAACCCCTGTTTTTCACCTTTGTCTCTCAGAGAGGCTGGCATGCCTGGCTGATTCCCTCCAGGGACATCTCAATGTCCCAATCCATGGCCTTCAGTCGTCACCAGCTTGCAGCCCGCCCCAACTCAGTTTCAAACGCAGGATTTTTACTTCAGTAGCAACTTCCTGGCTGTGACAAAGCACTGAGCCCCCCAGTACAGGGGGGTGTACAAAAAAGATAGGAAAGGATGGCCCCTGCACCATCCTCATAGCTTGGGAGTGCTTGGGAGCCCTTGGGAGGGCTGTGGGCAGTGCCAGGCACACACAACCCCAGTGTCACCCCGAGCTGTGCTCACACCTCTCCCCCCACACTATGGAAAGGACAGCTCAGTAGCTTGTGTTCCTTCTGCATGGGACGTCCCATGCCTGGGAAGACTCTACTGGAAGCAGTGGAGGGAAAATGGCTCAGCCACAAACAGCCCTTAGCACTGCTTGCACCCACAGCATCCTTTAACAAGGCTTAATGCAAATGGATTTTGAAAAGGTGTTTAACAACAACACCCCTTTACATGAAGAAAATCACCTTTGCAATATATTTCATGTCTGGGCTTTGGCTGGAGTTGGACGATGAGATTTGGCATTACCTATTGCTGTGGTCTATGCCCACACACTGAACCTGCCAGTCAGGGGCTCACCCCACATATGATGCAGGACATATTCCAGTCTCAGTCTGGAGCTACAGGTGATATTTGGCAGAAGGACTTAAGCTTACAAGGAGAGATCAAAGCTAAGGAAAAGCCTTTGTTTTCATGGATACAACGCCCATGGCTGAGTTATACTGCTGCAATGCATCAACAGCCATTTTCCGCTGCTCTTGGTTTGGCTCTCTGGCATAGCCAGGTATTCTCCTACATGCTGAAATATCCTGAAAGAGCCTTGAGTACTTTTTCATTTCCAATTTTATCCATTTGCATGATGACAGTCAGATAATAAAGACTGTGGCCCAAACTCTGCTCTCAGAAACGGCACCGCAGCTCCCTCTGAGAGTAATCCAAACCACAGGTTTGTCTTCCTGCGTGCCCAGGCGAGTAAAAGCCATTTGGAAAAGATAATCAAAAATCATCGTATAAAATCATGAGTGTAATTTGTAGGAAAGAATCCATTTTGGCTTACTCATAATTTCACATAATCAGGCAAAAGTAGACATACATCCTATTTATGGCTTCTAGAAAATTTCTACTTGCCCAATTCATGTTAAACATATGGATTTCATTTTCTCTCACACCTGGCCATATATATTTGTTATGAAAGGTTCATGACTCTCTGGGTTATATGACCTGTTCCCAAGAAGATTAGAATTAAATGTGTTTCCTGCTCTCCCAAATTCCATATAAACCGACTTAACCAATCCGTAGATCCCCAGTGTAATATCCTGAGCCTACAAATACACACACACAATAAGTCAGGGAGGAGGGAAAATCCTATTGCTGCTTTCCATTAACTACCAGCTGCAAGGAGAAGGTAATGAGAAAAAGAAAAGCCCTGGTAATTCAGGGAACAATACAGACAGATATTTGAATTTTGTCTCACTTAGCTGCACCCCATGAAAGCAATGAAATATATTTACTAATTTCTCTGCATTACACAGGTATTGCCCAGTTTGCCCTCACACTTGGAGCAAACTCTGCTGTGCCAACCAGCCAGACACCTTCAGATCCATGCCAGTGTCATTGCCCATCAACTCTTCGGCTATGACAATGAAAGGTCATGCTCAAGCCCCGAAACTGGCTTTCAAGCCCTGGCAGGGATACTTCTCTGAACTCAGAACTGATACGATTGCACTATGAGGAAGAGGGAGATGCTTTTAGAGCCTCAGAAAATGCTGACAATGCTCTCAAGCACACATTGGGGTTGCCTAGCATTGGGGTGTCTGGGCATAATTTCATTGCATACATAATAACATATGCAATGATGATGATGATAGAAGAAATAATTATTCAGATAGATAGATAGGTAGATATACGACTATTGTGGCAATCCCAGTAGCATAAAAAGCCCAAGCAGGGCTAGTGACCCCGACCGCTGGCATTCCTAGGCCAGGGATGCAATGGCCTGTGCAGACAAGGCTTCATAGTAGCCATCTCAGCCCTGGGGTGAGCCCACAGCTTTGACCTCCATCTTGCTCTGAGCAGAAACCTGGTGGGGGTTGACAAAACCTTTTTGCTCAGCCAGGTTTCGCTATGCATGTTTGAAATGGTTTATTCCTCCACACATGCAATGTTAGAGAGTGACTTTGGGGATTCAGAAATCAAATAAAAACTCTTTTTGAGATTGTTTCAGCATGGGACATCGTCCTGCACACAGCCTTATGCAGTGTGATAAATGTGATCATTGTACCCTGTGTGGGTCTGACAATTTGGGACCATTATAATCATTGTGATAACTGTGAGGAATGTTGGAATTGAATTGCAAATATGTAAGGGTGAAACATAGACAAGTGTGTTAGTTTGTTTCTGTCGTTTTCAGTCGTTTGTTTATAACAAGGGTGAACCCCTGGGCAGAAATCCCCCAGTCTAGGTTATTAGCACAGTGGTACCACAGGCTTGGGAAGCACTGCTTGATGCTGTGGATAACTGTACCGCCCATACTGTGTGCATCCTGCAGTTTCAGAGGCAAGACAGTTTGTGCAGCCGCAAACATCAGCATCCCAGTCACCCTGACCTTTCCAGGCGTTAGGAAGCAAAGTAAGATCCTCTTAAAAGCAGCAGCTGGCATTTATGGCTGAGGTCTATACACCCCATAAATACAGCGCTCTGCTTTTCTTGCTGGCCGCTATCTCCAGCCCACCACACACCGATCTCCTGAGACCACACTGCCCCTCGTCTGCTGATGCCAAGTTATTAAGGGACAAAAATCAACCTTAATAAAGAAAATGTGGCCTTATGGAGGGAGGAAAGAACAGGGATCAGCCCTCTGCTGTAAAACACATCCTTCCTTTCCTTTGAGAGACTTTTCCCTTAGAGGAACTGAAACAAGAGCTGGAGGTTGTGCAACAACTCAGTGCTGATGTAGTGGTAAAAAATACCAAGTGAATCGCTTCCAAAAGAGTTTAGTTGGATGTCATTATTTCCTGTCAGTAGACAGAAGGAGAGTGGGAAAAACTCCTGTTTTGGGAGCCAAGTGCTGTAGAGGAGAGCGATTAGCAGATGGCATGGAAATTAGCTCATTATTATTAATTTGCCAGGACTTCACCAGTTCATGAATTGCCCTTTGAAAGTTGAAAAGCAGCGTGTGCATCTGTACAAAAGAGGGCTTCTTTTGGCAAATCATTTAATTAATAGCTGTGCCACCCACTGCATGAATAGAACCAATCCCCACCTGCCTCAGCACAGCCCTGTGTCCAGATTTGGGGGAGAGTCGGTGCTGGCTCCAGCTGGGATAATGCAGCCCCTATTGCAGGATACTGCTCAAAAGAAAACCTCCATGTCTTGTGCTTATTAGTGGGCTAATGTTTTATTTGAAGAAGTTAATGCTGCAAAAGGCTTTTTTTTCTTTTTTGGGGGGTTTCTGAGAAGGCAGTTGAATCAATTGTTTAACAGTATTGCATATATATATTAAAAAAATTATTTAAGGCAAACCATACTTCAGTACACTAAAGATTCTCCTCCACCCTTTTAAGAATTAGATTTAGTTTTGCCTAGACCATGCTTTCCAACAGGATATACACATCCTTTTATTTCTTTCCAGAACTTCACTGCCCCAGGGAGCCAAGAGGAGAATTTGGGCTGGTAAAGTAGATCAAAGTCCAAAATTTTAATTTATAGTGAATACATAACCTTGAGTTGGAGATGCAACTTGACTTTTCTCATAGATCCTCTGTATAAAAGCTGCTGCAAATCACAGATATAATAATAATAATATTATTATAATTATATAATAATTATAACAATATTATTATTATAATTACCACTATTATAAGAAGAAGGAGAAGATGAAGAAGAAACAATAATGCTTCCAAAGTAATTGATAACACAAATTACATCGAAAGGTTGGTTGGTTTCTGCATGGGACATGGTCATGTAAAAACCATCCCCCTGCAGCTCCACAAATGGAGGCAGCGAGGCCCCAGTGGTCAGTGCATTTTTCCATTCTTACCAGGAGCCTTAAGCAGTAAGACGCCACCATTTGAAAATTAACAACCCCTCCCAGCCATGCACACCACATACAAGGGCCTGATTGCTGCCAATTAAAGCTGTCTGCAGAGGAGATCCCACATATGGCTGCTTTCCAGAGGGAGGAAAGCAATAGTTTTAATCAGCAAGAGTGGCAGCGCTGCAAGCCACTGGGAGGGCTGTGACACAGTCCCTGTTGTTGTCACGTTAAAACGGCAGCTTCATAGCTAGAGACAGGGCTAATTGCCTGAGCTCATTGCCGCGTGTCAAAACTCCTAATTGATTTCCTCCTCATTAACGCTGAGATGCTGCTCCAGGGCTATATTTCAGCACACGCATGCGCGCTGGGCTCCAGCTCTGCCTGGGGTAAAACACTAGAAAGTATCTTCATGTAAACCCAGCAAAATGAGTCATGGAAAGCTAATTAGAAAGCTCGTGTAAATATGCTGTCAAAACCATAGCACACATTGAAGTTCAACTTATCTGTTACTCTGGGTGCAGCAGTAGGTGTATTTAATGCTGCTCTTGCAATGGTATGCCTCCATCTGGGGGCTAGATGCCGCTCCACAGAGTTACGATATGCCCATTTTTGCTGCTGAAGCATCTTGGATGTGGATCAGCATCACTCCTCCACACTCACCAGGGAGCAGAGACATTTTTGGTCCATGTCACAGCACAGGGCACACTCGCTTTGATGCCCGGCAAAGAATGCACAGGAAAAGTCTCCAGCTTTAAGGATTTATGCATATGGATAAACTGTCATCCTCTGTTTAGCATGGCCATTTGGTACCCTCTGGTTATCCAATCTGGAATTTGATTTGGAAACGTTCATGGAGTCCTCAGAAAAAACTTCCTTGAAGTATCACTGTAGTGCGATGGGGATGAGAGTCTGAATGGTTACATGTCAATCTCCAGACGGAAATCCTCAGAGAAGCTACAATGCACTTTGTAATTAGAGTTAATTAACACTTTGGCAAATTGGTCTTTATTTAAGACCAGCTGCTGAGGAAAAATGTCTATAAGCCCATAAAATATTAATTATCACAAGTGTCTTGTCTGTTACCACCAGTTTCTGCATGGATGGGTATTTGGCAAAAGGCAGATTTGGGTCCTTGGATGAAAAGTTAAAGAGCAAGCCTGCAGTAAATAAATGCCAGATTTCAACCCTTCTTTACAGACCCCCCCCTCATGCACATGTCGCAGGTACAGTGAAAAAGTCTTGTGCTCTGCAAACATAACCCAGCACTCTAGAAAAGCAGTATAATAAGCTTGTAAGTACTAGAGATACTGCCAGGAGATAGATAGAGATATTCCTACCGATAGAGATATTGGTAGGAATAAAAGGCAAGGTTTAATGCACATACATTAACCTGTGCTGTGCGAGAGCACAATGGTCAAATGACATTGATTCTGGTCCCATTCCAGGGGACTGTTTTCCTTCCAGCTTTCCCGCAAGGTGTGACTTACATGGGACCCTGGATGTTGAGGAGGAAGGGTAAATTATAGACTATGAGCAGCTTTTTTGTTAAGATGCCCTGTCTACGCACTGTGGGAAGGCTGGAGGATACCTAGATTGGATACTCCTCCATCTACAAATTCAGGTTGCTCACAAATTGTAGAACAATGCAATGCAGCAATGGTGGAGATTTCTGCAGCAAAGCCCCCTTTCCCTCCAGCAGCCCCCTTGCCCTGGGAGTTTCCCTACATGTTTCTCTCTGCTGTGTTTTCTATATAAACTTACCCAAGAACTTCACTACAAATATCATTTAAGACTAGGATTTTTGCCCAAACTCTCTGCTTTCATGCTTGTGGGATTTTGTGCTGAGGCCGCAGCAGGGCTGGTTCCTGTGCGGCTCCACTCTGCTCTGACTGAATGAGGTCATGGGCTTCTCCAGGCTATAATGATCTTAAAATTATGTGACAGAAACAAATAGGAAATATTTAAAGTAAAGGCTCTGAAAGTACTTTTATTCAACATAGAGACAGGATTGCTTGGAGTTTGTATCTGCTTACTAAAAATCCCTTTAAGAAGCTTGGCTGGGGATAAGAAAACCTGCCAAAACTATTTTTTCTCTTTTACATGGAGTCTGTCTCTGGTGCATGCTCGCTGCTGTTGCCCTCAGAAAATGTTGTGTAGAAGAAGGTATGAAACCAGTCTTGCAGAAGAAAAAAACCTGCAGAAACAAATACCTGTAGGGAAGTCAAAATGAATGGAAACTTTCAAACCAGCTTTACTTGAGTTCCCTTGAAAATATGTCAATTTCTTAACTGCATGAAGGCCATTAACCATTCCAGGTGGATTTAGTAAACAGTTTCAGTGATGAAACAAATTCTTTGCAAAAAAGAAAAACATTTGATTGCAGGATGCTTTAAAGGATGGGGGTTGCTTGTGTTGTACTCATATTTGGTTTTCAACATAAATTCATTAATGGTTTAGAGGTTTAAAACCATGCTAAACTGAACAAACCATTCCAGAACAGCACCACAACACCAACATGGGGTTTTTTCTTATCTTTTGTCTTTGCCTGATAGTTTCACAAACACTGAGCCATTATCTTTCAATTCTGCCACAAATATGAAATGCAATATACGAGGAGGACAGTTGTTTGCAGTGATGTTAACCCGCAGGTCTGCCATATCCCAGCATTTCTGCTCTCGGGCTCTGCTTTCCAATGTAAGATGCACAACCAAGACTTCTGTGTCCCATGTTCCTAATTTACCATCCCATTAAAAATTCGCTTTCTGCAGAATATTTCATTTTAGGAGCCTAAGGTGTTGCTCAGCAGAAGTCAGGGCTGCAGATACTCCAGGGAAATGGGGACCTCCCAGACACCTATGTAGAGCTGGATGCACCCATGGGTCAATGCAAAGTGAGGAGTAGAGGCTGCTGAGCACTGCAATCACTCCCCTGAGGATGATAATTCATCACTGTGAAAAAGAAAATGAAGCACAAGGAGTTTAAGGCATGCATTGATATATTTGGGAATGTGTTTGAAAGTGGTAAATGGGAGACTGTAGCATCTCACAGACCAGGAAACCTCTCATGGTCAGCAGTGGCTGGACCAGAGGAGACACCAGCTGCAATGCACTTTGAACACCTCTGGAAGCCCAGACACCCTAAAGAGCTGCTTGGTCCCAGGAGGAGGAGGTCTGGGTGCTCCTGGGATGCAGCTCTGCCACCCCCCAGCAGAGCAAATTTCCCTGGTGACTCTCAAAAGCATCGCATTCACTTCAGCAGATGATATGAAGTGACGGCTGTAGTAATGCGTGCTCTGCCAGGGAGGTTCATGCCAGGTGAGACAGAAAAGGAGATGCTGCCACGTTCCCCAGGAAGGCGTTGGTCTTGGCAGGGATGGCACTTGCGTTTCTACAAGCCACAGCAGAATGTCAAATGGCTTCCACACAAATTAATGTGATGGGAAAAGTGAATTAAGGGTCCATGACTGCTACCCACAAACACAGAGAGAACACTGGGTAAACTGAATGGCAGCTGGAAAAACCAACATCTGCATTTTCAAGAGGTGAAATTCAAGCCTGAGCTATTGCAGTACCCCATCGAGACAGAAATGGCGTGTATCCCATTCCTATTTGTATAGCCAGGGGGTTAGCTCTATAATCTCAAGGAAAAGACTCCCAAAGATTCAAAGGGGCTTTGGATCAGCCTTTGAATGCCTTTTCATTTACTCTATTCATATATCAGATAGAGCTTTCTGGTCAGAATAATTGCATTTTACCTGCTGAAAACATGGTCTGAACACATAGCAGTACTTTATTTCTTCTGATGGCGCATATAGCATAAACATTAGGTTTTCTAAAAATAAAAAAATAAGCCTCATTTTTCTCTTTAAATATACTTTACAATAGGAAACATTAAATCATAAATCATAGGCACAAATTCGGGTAGAATTGAAACGCTGCACTCAGCAGCAGCCAAATTACACCCAGACCACTCCATCACCAAGTGCTCCTTCCAAGGCCACTATTGGAAATATGTTCCTCATAAAGTTAGTTAATAAAAAATAAAGCAAAACAAAGAAAGACTCCAAGAACCATGAGGAAGGAGACCCCCAGCACCCCCAGGCAAAGTCCCTGCAACGTAAGTAGGGCTGGATTCAGCTCTCCCCATCTTGCCTGGACTCTGCCTTGGGATGGTGTTCCATTCACACAAGCCCAGGTAGCAGATGCCCACTTCCCTGGCTGCCAGCATGGCTGCTTGCCCCTTTTCTCTCCCCAGCTTTGTTTGAAGGCTGCTGGCATCATTAGTGTTCATGAACACTAATTTAACAAAGTCCTATTAATTCCTTCGCACCTCTGATGTTGCTAGCTTTTCAAGTGTTGCAACCCCATGGGTAGGTGTCTGCACTGCTTTTCACTTTCACCTTATGGATGAGGCCTCAGACCTGCTCAAGGGTGTGGGTGGCTCTGCAGTCCTCAGAGGAATCCATCCCAGATGCACCCATCCACCACACAACACATTTCTATGTAGCTTGGTGCAAAACCAGTGACAAATAACTTGGGATTTTCCTTCTAGTTCAGTGGTCTGTGAGAGAATCATCAAAACATGGTTTTGAGAAGAAGAAAGAGGAAAGCACCAGTGTTTAGCACATCTAAAATAGCTGTTGGCATTTACTAGACATGCAGACCACATCCCATGCAACTTAGCGCTGCATAGAAAAGGCAGAAGATCTGTAGTCGTGGCCTCCAGCTCTCCTTTGGTTCAGAAAAGGAGATTTAATGATTAAACAGCTTTGCTATGCGCTTGATTCCTCTCAAGAGTGATATTTCCAGGTAGGTCCTCATCTCCCAGCAAGTATTTAATAGCTGGTCTTTATCAGATTTCATCACTGAAATCTGGCTTATGCTCCAACTGTTCAGCTCCTTTCTGCTCTAAACCTACCATTTTCAGATACAGAATAATTATATGCATGAGAGTTTATTTTCCCTTTAAATCTTGCAGTGTGACTAATCCAGCAAAGAAGGATGCCTCTCCGAGGATGTCAGCTGCAGAAACAAAAACCAGATGTGGTTCAAAGAGGGTAAAGAGGAGCATTGAAATACTTTCTGCTCGTTCAACACCCAGCTGCACCCTGCCACCCAACAGCGTCACTCAAAGCTGAGGGTGGGTGGTAGTTGACAGGTTTGGGGAATATCTTTGCAGCCCAAAGACTGGTAAGCGCCTCATATCTGGAGGTGCGAGATACCCAAGGTTTTGTCAAACAAGGCATATAAATTATATTGCATATTACCCATTTCCTTCTCTTTGCATTTTCTGCAGTATTTAGGCTCCCCAGGACAGGGGTTCTCCTTTCCAGTGCAGGCTGCAGTTCTGCACTAGGGAAGGGGGATGTTTCTGGGTATTCCTAATTTTCCTATGTTTGTGTTGCTAGGATAGAGGGTGTTGCTAGTACATGGTGCAGGAAGCTGGGCACCCAGTGCCCAGCCTGGCACAAGAAAAAGGCTGCTGCAAACCACAGCCCTGGCACAGCCTCACTCCTATGAATGACATAAAACCCCCCCTGCTTAATTAAAGCCAGGAAAACGGCAAGAACAGAAAGGAGGAATGTCTCCACTAAAAATGCTTTCCTTCTGGCCAGCAGCAGACATGTGCTACATTTACTTTGGGGCTGTAAAACACTGCTTGACATGGCTGGTGGGGAGGGGAGATTTACAGCACCAGTGCTTTTCCCCTCCACAATTACAGCAAATAACCACCACAGCACTAATTTTTTTTTAATGCTTTTCTCTGCTACACCTACACGGAGGCATGAATAATGTACCTGTGCAATGCATGCAGAACATGCTCCCAGGTACTGTATATTGCTCAGAGACCAAATACTATAGAATGCTTATAACAGCAGCCACGGTTGGCTTTGAACCCCACCTAGATTAATAAAAAAGTGTTTCTGAGGGTTTACCACCCAGAACTCATCTGGGCTAGGAAACATCAGCCCATCACTGTCCCTTTGACAACTATAAAATGCCCAATGTGTTTGACACAAAGTGTGTGGAGGTTAAGGGTTTTTCTTCCCAAAATAAAGGTGATATGAAGTTGTTAAGTGAAAAGAGTGTAAGTTTATGCCTATGCTGCACTGGGATCATGGAGAGCTAGGCCAGGTAGTCTGGTGGAAAATAAATGGCGTGTAATGCTGCTCGGCAGGTGGCTGCAGTGTGCAAGCGCTGCTTTCCTCCACTTTTGAATTGCCGAAGAGACACATGACCCTGAGCACAGCCACCCGCCAAGAGGGGTGCAGAGCTCACAAGACACCAGCCAAATCTGATGGCAGTTTATATGAGTGCTTGACAGCATCACAACCAGGAAGGCTTTAAATGGGGATTTCATCAAAGGCAGAGCTACAAGACCAAGCAGCCCCAGCTGGGAGGGGAGCAGGTGTGCACAGTATGATGAACTTGGTCTGTTTGCCACAGGGAAACACAATTCACTGAGCTTGAGAAAGCAACAGACAAGTGAAGGGGAGAAGAAAGAAGATGGTGGGAGCGACGGACAAATAAGTGAGTGACCTCTGCTCAGGGGATGCTCCAAGCCGGTGACCAAAGCTACTGTAGAGGTGTTCATTGGCACTGCAAGACCTTGAATCTGCTTCACCATAATGTGGCTGGTTTGGTTTTAGTCACTGTACGTGCAGAGGTCCAAAGCTCGCTAATAACCTTGGCTGGGCCACGCACAGAGCCATCTCTATCCCCTGGAGGTTCATGAGATGTTGGTTCCTGCCTCTGGAGCCTGCAAGCAGCCAGTGGGCAGCCCGTGGGCACGTTTATTAGACCCAAGACAAAACCTGCTCATCCAGCTTTTACTGCGATGATTTATGATAATGGGGGCAAAACTGTCACCCAACAATAAAAACAGCTCCCGAGGCAGACTCCAGCAAGGCCGTGCACATCTTGATCAGCCAGAATCACATTATAACATTAAACATTACATTAGACAAGAGATAAATTAGATCAGACTAAACAAAAAGGACCTTAAGAGAGTTTCTCCTCCAGGTCTTCCAGCACAGCTTCTTTCCTGCTTGATGGGTGTTGTAGGCCCTAATCCTTTATACTTGCACATGTAGCTAGACTTTGAATATCCACTGCGAGAATATGGCACAGTGATGAATAAAATCCAGTGTATTTTTTATGCAAAGACTGAAGCCTTTCACTTTTGCTTCAGTGCCCAGTGGGAACTTTTGCAGAAGCCTGAGGGGTATTACATCACAGTGGTGATGATTACATCATTACCACCCCTGCAACAGCAGCTGTCCTGTGTGCTAGCACCTAGCAGTTTCAAATCCTTTCTCTCAAACATTAATGACTTTGTCTCTCCGTCACTTAGCAAAATTGCCAGTAAAGGGCACTGGAATTATTTATTATGGAACCGCTAAAACTGGCTCAGAAGCTCAGTAATGAGCAAAAGGGCTGAATCATTTGCTGTTGCACTGGACAGAAGAGGTGGCACTACAGGAATAAGCTGTATTTGCACTGGTTTGTCTCGCCAAAGACAAGCATCAATCTGTATCTGGCTAGGTGCCTGGGGTTGCCGTCTTTGCTGTCACCACCATCTGTCCAAACCTGATTAATCCCATTTTCTTAACGCTCCTGGGCTGAGGCTCATGCAGCACAGATCCTGCAAGAAGGGATGAGAACGCAAGTCCTGGGGTGGTTCTTTCTCTCCCATCCCATTCCATTTGCCCAAATCCTTGCCACGTGATGCTCCAAAAGCAGCAGAAGGTGTGAAAAATAACATTATAGAAAGTTGTGGTAGCATCTAACCCCTGTTCACCTCCTCTCCATCCGCTCACTCCCTAATTTAACACATTTCCATTGCTTGTTTATGTTTTAGCTTATTTTAAAAATATCAAGGATATCTTCAGCAGGAGAAGGGGGCGCCATGACCTGGTGTTTCCTGCAACAGGAGGAAGTCTCCTGACCATCAAACTGCTGGTTTGCAAGAGCCTCCTCTGCCCCAGGAACATTGCTTCTTTCTTCCTGGTGCTATCCATTGCCCCCAAAAAGGAAACACAGACATTTCTCTGGGACAAATGCAGTCTTGCATTCAGAACAAACTACCAAAACACAGTTCTCAGAGTGTGAAATAACCCACTGGGCCTCCTCCAAAGAACATAGAAGACTTTCACACCCTGCAAAAGCTCTTTGCAGCTGCAGAAAAGAGCAAGCATTGCTACTAGCTGGCAGAAAATGGAACCAGAAAGAGCTATTGCTGTTTGCCAGACTGGTGAGCACAGGCACATCCCTCCTCCTGCCCAGGCTGGACCTGCCTCTCCATCAGCTTGTCCACACCATTTGTCATTTGGATGAAATGTAGTAACGACAAATGCTTGTGCTTTTCCAGCAGCTAACTTATGGCCCAGGTCTGTAGTCTTCCCTGCAACCATTGTGCAACATGGGGCTTTAGCATGTTGGGAGCAGGCATTGACTGGGGCATAAAAGGCATTTATTTTCTCTCGACCTGTCCCTTCAGCGCCTTCGTCCTCATGCTCTTGTTGCTCTCCATCAGCCCCTCCATCTCCAGCTTCTTCTCTGACCCCTTCTCCTACCCTCTGAGCCTGCCACAACACTGCATCTTACCACATGCAGAGCAGACCTGTGGCTGGTGGGTGAGGTCTTGCTGTTGCCTTAAAAGCATCTCTGCAGCATTACTTCCTCCCCACCCTTAGTTGCTACAAAAAAAATCACAGTCTCAAAATCCTTATGAGCCAATGCTTCCAGCCATGTTTTGCTCAAGCCCATAAAGAGATCACATCTCAAGAGTCTCAGATACTTTGATTTAAACTTTAACCATTGTGTGTGAATGAGAGACCTCAAAATGCTGCAGTTTTTACAGATGCCCCTAACCGCCAAGGGCTGTGAGGACTTGCTGATGCAGATAAGACACATTTATTTTGATAAATGTAATTCTGGTCCACAGCAGTGGCAGCTATCTGAAGACAAGGAGGAATTCCCCCAGGAAGAACAGTGATACATATGTGTGTGCCAAGTGGAGGTTGCCCCTTCTGCGGCAGGATGCAGCCCAGGCTGCCGCAGAGGACAGGCTGGTGAAGTAGGTGGTCTGGACTTTGTATGAGCCTTGCACAAACTTTTTAATCCTCATGTATTTGTGGTGAGTAACAGACATCTCTCTATGGTAATTGCATACATTTCCGGAATTCATCTCTATTGGATTGACTTTGGCATCTAGTCCTATAAAAATTGCCTACTCGGTGAATGGATGTAGTACGTCTTGAGGCGCTGGAGGGGTTAATGTAATGTGTAACCAATGTAAGATATATTTAATGATCTCTGAAATTGCTTCTGTGAAGCATCCACATAACTGCCACAACTCAATTTACTACAGATCCTGCAAATAACAAATGTAATTACTTTGGAATCAACATAATACTAGGTCAGACAGGCTTATATTCCCCCAGTTTGCTGAAAACTTAATATAAATTTGAATCAAGCATCTATCTCCAGTCATATGCCCTGGTTGTGCTCTCAGAAACAATATCCAATATGACTTCTCTGAAACAATGCTTAAAAGCCACAATGCTGTAATATTCATTTTTGCCTTATTATGGGCCCATCACTAAGCCAGGAAATTGCACATTTGCATCATCAGGTTAAAGGCTTAAACTCTTGATGCTGGTTTTGCTGTGTTAGTCATGTTTAGCAACACTGTCAAAGGCTGTTCTCTGTCTTTGATGTCCCTTGCTGTGCCTTCTGAAGGATGGCAGAAATAAAAAATATTGTGTGATGGGAATGCTGATGCCCACAGCATCTCAGTTGGCTCCAGTGCTCTGTGTAAAGGCGCTTTCATGTTGGTTTGACTCCTGCAAGGTTTGGGTCATCAGTGATCATCATGGTCACAGAGCTGGCCAGGGAAGCCTGGACTTTAGAGGCAGCTCTCCTTCTGATTTCTCTTGGCAATCTAAGATTTGAATGCTTTCCCATCTCAGAGGCTGGCAGTGAAGGTCTGTTTAACTGGGGACAGTCACCTCCTGCATGTTGGTGGTGATGGCAGCAGATAGACCCTGGAGGGAGAAGATCTTCTTAATGCTGGAAAGCAGGATCTGTCTGGTGGCTAGAGGTAAAACTGTTGAATAAATGTAGGTACCTTTAATCTTCATGAGGAGATTCACCTTGCCATAAGGTAAAACAGTTCTGACAGTCAGGTGCTTCTATGTGCTTGGCTGGCTCTTATGTCACACATCGCCCTCTGTTTGAAGGCTGTGAAGGAAAAACTCACTTTATACACCCAAGAAGAGAAAAGAGCTCCATTCCATGTATGCTGAGCTGCTTCACATACCTGTGTTGCCTCTGAGACGTAAGGTTTTATGATGAGCCTCACATGCACAAAAGTAGGTGATGAGCTCTCCTGCCCCACTGGCGCTACCAGTGCTGAATATTGCTCTTCTGCCTGAAAAGATGCCTTCGTCCCACATGTGACACCACAGTCCCACAGTGGCCAGCGAGTGCATCCCTATTATCAGCATCACCTCCATCTTCCTCCATAAACAGCAACTCTCTGAAGACACTCCTCTCCCAGGCTAACATGTGCACAACTGACGCCTTGTGGTTATCAGCTAGGAGCAAAGGTTTTGTGCCTAAATTATGAACCTTCCAAAATAAAGGCACAGGGTCAGAACCACACATGCAGCAGCATAGAGACAAGCGAGTTAACGCAGACAAAGGCACAGGGATACGCTCGTGTCGCAGTGCTAATAAATAAGGCTCTCCACAGTCCCTCTCAAATGGAGAAACATGCTGGTTGGTTCAATAAAACAGGCTATAACAAGAGATTTATATAGAATATATTAGATTTATTCATTGAGAATTGCATACCTTTTCACATGGTGACATTTTTTCTGCACCAGGCCCTTCCCCACTAGCAGCTGCTTATCGCTTGGTGCATTTGTGTAGTAGGTGGGGGCTCAGGCTTTCAGATCATGCTCACAGCCGTATTGATTTCAGGCACATCACAGGCATACAGATGTGTGTGGCTTTTCTGCCTCCAGCAATGTAGCTCCAAAATCCCCAAGCCAGATAGTCTTTAATATGTTGAAAACATAAATGGCAAAATAGCCATTCTTGACAGTAAACATGCAGCTGAATGCAGCAGGCAGCCTTTCCCATCTTGGCCACCACTTTCAAGGGCCACTTTCACTCAAGAGCTATGCCATGTATTCCTACAGTAGGCTAAAATGCAGGTTAAAATTGCTCAGAATATTATTCAGACTAAAGGTGGGTTAATATACAAATTTAGGACACTTGTTAAACCTGGAATGGAATACAGGCCATTTGGAGATCATTCAGTTGCACAGACAGTCCACACGCAAGCGTGAACAGCCCTCACACAAAGGCTGAGACATATGTATAGGTATGGCTATGTAGATATATAACGTGTATATATATATGGCTGCTCCAGGCCAGGAGCCTCCTGTCCCCTTTCTTTCATGCCAGCCCAGCTAGCCCTAATAATGACTCAGATTAGTCTAACTTTAGTCAGTTCTCATTATAAACATGTAACGTTATTTGTTTTCTTCTATAATTGACAAGCAAATACTTTGCAAATACTGTGATCATTACAGCCCAAAATTTCATTTTGTAACATACCTTTCCAAATTTCATCATTCTTATTTACTCAAAACAATTTGAGCAGAATACTAAATCCGTCTGCGGTGAATGCCTCACTGTCTGTATCAAAGGCATGGGTTTAGGTATAATCCACTTCAACCAAAGGCACTTTTCACAGTAATCCAGTAACTATATGTCAAAGAAGTAGTTACCGGTGAAATTTGGCTCTGCTTGGTTTCTCTTCCTCTTTATCATCAGATTACATTTAGTGAAACCAGAAAGATTTGAGACAACCAAAATCTCATAAAGAAAAAGGAGATTGGGTCAGAAGAGCAAAGGGATGTTATTTGTTTATCATGTGAGGTATCTGGAAAAGGAGATGTATCACTGGATTGCCCTGCATAAATAGAAGGATGCAGTGGCATCATAATGTAAAATGCATTAAGCTGTCAAAATGAAGATCCTGTCTTCAATCATGCCAAGTCCCCCAGGCCTCCATGTTAAATATTACACCAAGATATTTCCGGTCTGGTATTAAAAAAAAAAAAAAAAAAAGAAGGCAAAAAGCGACCTTTGCCCTGAGAGTAAGGGGCTCTCCCCGACATGAGCATGACCTCCTGGGGGAACCGGGGCTCTCACTTGGCAAAAGATTTCTATCCTTTTTCTCCCATAAACACAGCTGGTCAGTGAGAATTCTTCCCAGGAAAACCTGCCGTTCTGCTCAGGGTAGGTTTTGGCTTTATGGAGGCCCCCTATGACTTCAGGCAGCCCCTGCTTAGCATCTAACTTGCCACCGAACCCTCTCACCTTAAGTAAGCCTGTTGCTGAACCACCTTCTCCTCTTTTCCTTCAAGTTTGCCTACCTGGATATGCTCAGAGAACTTAATCTGAATTAATTTCTCAAGTGGATTAGTTAAACCTCATTAAGTCCCTGTGTGGACAGCCTTTTTCAGAATTAAGATGACCTTAATTTAATTTACTCAGGAGCTTAATTTACTTCTGCCAGCTCCTTGTGCACCTTGCAGGGACAGCCCCAAGCAGCACTGGTGAGAAAGGCAGCTCCGAGATGTAAGCATGGAGAGGATGCTTGAGGACAGCCACTCCCGGCTTTACCACCTCACTGCTCCCCTTGGCAGTGCAGCCATCCCATCCCAGAAAGGGGCCAAGGCATGACAGAAAGCATTGGAGCACTAGGTGTTTATTAGGCTTGAAAGGTTTCTGCCAATGGCTTTGCCTTCCTTTGGCCTGCAGCCCCTGTCCGAGCTCAGGTGTTGAGAGGAAGTACCTCAAAACCCATTTTCTACCAGGCTGTTAGCAAGCAGTACTATTAACCATCTCTTTTTAAAAACTTTATAGTTTCTTTTATAAAAAATGCCAATAAATACCCCTGAAGAAGCAATTTCAAATTCTGGATTGCAGTCTTCCTTCTGCTGCTTTGATGACTGCCTATGAACTCACATCGCATTACCTCCAGCCCAGCTGGTTTGGTTAAAGAGCCTTAAATCCCAGCTCCTGTGGTTCCAGCATGCATACAAACCTGTACAGCAGTGTATGACCATGCTGGCACTTCTCTCTAACTCATGCATGCACCAATACAACAATGGTTGCCATGAATAACATACATACTGTGATTGCCAGGACCCCAGCAGTGATCACCAGTTTCAGAAAGCAGGAGAGGAGTCCCTCCAAACTGTGAGCAGAAGGAGAAGTCATGCCAAGGACATAGATAAATTTGGCTCCTAGAATAAACTTGGCTTCTATGTTTGGGAGGATTTGGTCATCCTCAACATCTCATGGCAGAAGCAGCTCTGCAGTTTGTTTCCCTGGGACAGGCACCCTCTGAAGCAAAAAAGCTCAGTTTTGGGGCCATTGCTTTGCTGGCCATGGTTAAATGTGATCCAGACCTTGCATGGGCAGAGCTGGCAGCTAGTGGTACCACATGCATCAGATCTGGACGTCCGTTTGGGAAGAGATCATGATCCTTCTCAAGCTGACAGCCATCCCCAGAGAGATGTCAACCTGTGACAAGAAGAAAAAAGGCCCAAGCATTAAAGAAATCCTACCTGAATATGCTTTCTAAAAAACAATAAAACATGTTGCACCACTCTCCTAGAGGCCATAATTTAACTTAGCAACAAAAACTGGAAGAAAGACAATTGCTTCTCACAAATCTAGACAATCAAGAATCCCTTCTCTCCTGATACAATATTTGTATGAAGTTGTAAAGCCCCTGATTAAGGTATCCAGAAGCTATGACACCACCAGTGATGTGCTTAGTGCACTAAACAATTCGTACAGAAATACCATGGAAAAAAAATTACAGGGAAATGCTCAAGCAGCTGGGATTAGTGGCAGCATTTTGAGCAGCTTTACCTCATTGTCACTGGGTTAGTTTTTAATGAAAGCTGGAGCTGCGCAGATTAAAGAATAATGTCACAGAAGGGGCTGGTAAAATTGAAAAGATCCATCAGATTAATTACCAGGCTTAAAGGAGCTTGTCTATTTATTAGAAACAAAAGCCTTGGGCCACTTACTATTGAAATTATGACATCTTCCCTTCCCCGTTTTTTTCCACTTGATCTTGTAAAACCAATTCATAAGGATGTTATAAAGTCGAACAGAAGTTTGCACAGAGTCCTTCCCAGCTGCCCGCTGGGATGCTCGCCGGATGCTTGCCAGCCTGTGCTTTCAGAGCCTGGTGAGCTTGTTAGCACCATCATTCGTCTTCATGCTTTGTACAGCTCTCTTCTCTTTTTATTGAAGTCTTGTAAGCCAGTTCTGGCTACTTTCCAGCCCTCACAGAGACCTGCTTGTGCATGTCCTATTTGAAATGCTGCATCCATATTTATCATAACTTTTGAGAATAAGGAATGTTTTAATCTTAAAACACCTACCCTGGTGGCGCAAGATTAAATAAATGCATAAATAAAAGATCTAGGCAGCGAACCTTTTAATCCCATGGTGCCATTGATTCAGGAAAGATGAAGGAAGGGAGGCAGTACAGAGGCTTCAGACCCTTAACCAGTGATTCTGAATTAAAATTATCTGTCAGTTCACCTGAAGCTTTTGAATTCACACATTACAATTTCTTTTTTGAACATAATAGTGTTCAAACTTCAATGGCTAAACTTTGTCATCTCATCACCTAAGCTTCCCAACAAACCAAAGGGATTCCCCTCTCAGTGTCCCCAGGGCATTTTCCACTCTCTTGCTGACTCCTGTGCCCCAGTAGGCTCCCTGCACCAGGTCCCTGGAAATAAGGCACATCTTAGAGCAGCCTCCTGGTTGCTCTAAATTATCCCTGACCCAGAGAAGGCTCTGAAAGCTCTGAGCTCTTGCAGCAAGGGAAATCGAAGCACCGTCCCACCCAGCTGCCCAAACCCAGCACATAGAGACTGAGACTTGGTGGGAGAGGTGGCACTGGCGATGTACACAAAGGTGGAAATCAGCTGCAAAGAACACTAACTCCCAAAAACACACTTTTAATAAAAATTCAGATATCATTTCTGCAGTAGTATTTATTCACACTCATCAGAATGGTGGAATTAATTGGGGATGGTATATAAATAGCCATGTCCATGGTAACATTCATGGGCCACCTGATGTTGCTCTGCAACTCCAGACAGCTATTAATCATGGAAACAATCTGCCCCTCAAGCTCTTACCTTAACCTGTGGCCACAGAGTATTATAGGTATCCATAAGTGCTCTTTGCATATGGGGCATTTCTATCTTTGGTGCTTAACGCTGGCAGAATTGATTTGCTGTGTATTAGTCCAAGGACATAGAGGAGCAGGAAAGCAGAGTGCTCTGCCTTGCACCATTCCCCAGCCCAGCCCAAGCTGGCAGGAGGGAATTCACCATCAGCATTTGAGGTTGTTGTGGTTTAAGCTCAGTCAGCCAGTAACTCAGAACCAAACAGCCTCTCTCCCCAGCCCTTCCTTCTCCCACTCCCGAAGGGATGGGGAGGACAATCGAAAGAATGTAACTCCCACAGGTTGAGATAAGAACAGTCCAGTAACTAAGGTATAACACAAACCACTGATGCTACCACCAATAATAATAATGAGAAGGGAAATAACGAGGGAAGAGAATACAACCACTCACCACCCACCGACCGATACCCAGCCTGACCTGAGCAGTGATCTAACCCTTCTGGGTGACTGCCCCCAGTTTATATACTGGGCATGACGTGCTGTGGTATGGAATACCTC
>WYDI02003679.1:59280-87381 GCA_009867235.2 Psittacus erithacus
CATAAAAAGGACATGGAACTGTTGGAACAAGTCCAGAGGAGGGCCACGAGTATGATCAGGGGACTGGAGCACCTCCCTTATGAAGATAGGCTGAGACATTTGGGTCTGTTCTGCCTGGAGAAGAGAAGGCTGCATGGAGACCTCATAACAGCCTTCCAGTATCTGAAGGGGGGCTATAAGGTTGCTGGGGATGGACTATTTATTAGGGTCAGTAGTGACAGGACAAGGGGTAACGGGTTAAAACTTAAACAAGAAAAGTTTAGACTGGATATAAGGAAGAGGTTCTTTACTGTAAGGGCGGTGAGGCACTGGAATGGGTTGCCCAGGGAAGTTGTGAATGCTCCATCCCTGGCGGTGTTCAAGGGCAGATTGGACAGAGCTTTGGGTGACATGGTTTAGTGTAAGGTGTCCCTGCCCATGTCAGGGGGGTTGGAACTAGATGATCTTAAGGTCCTTTCCAACCTTAACTATTCTGTCATTCTATGATTCCACCCACTGCAATAAATAGTATAGATGTGTTTCCTGGGACTGTTCATGCTTACATCTGTGCAAGTAGCAATCATATTTTTAAGCTTCCAGTAAGCAAAACTTCCATGTAATTTGCTAAATTTGTACCAAACACAATAGTGTGTGTGTAAGGGAGGATCTAAGCATGGAAGTGACTGGCCTAATATAATTGGCCTTTTAGATTAAACGGCTCTTGTAATAACTGTTTCAAATTTTGAAAATTAACTCTTTCCTGTGTTTCCAGTGAAGCAATCCTTGCCTGGCTGCAGTGCCAGGAACAGGCCGCTGATACTGAAAAAAAAAGGCTCTATGAAGAACAAAACAGATGTGGTTACTCAGGGGTCCTTTCCACTGTGGGGTGCTCAGAGCAGGACAGAGGCCAGGCAACAGCAGGATGTCCCTGATGCCATTTCCCTGATGGCATCCCAGAAAACCCAGCCACTCACAAATGGGGCTTACGGGGCTTTCTGCTCTTTGGCATCATTTGGTAGATCTCTTATTGCTAATTCAAATTCATCCAAGGAATTGAGTGAGAAAACATAGCACAACTTTAAAGACAGTATGTTCACAAATACTTGTTAAATCACTAAGGAAGTACTCATCTTCTGGGTGTACAGGAAACATTTCATAGCTCCAGGGTAGGGATGTATCATCTAGCAAAGCCAACCTCATAATTAACTGTAACACAAACAAAATCAAGAAGCTTAATGCTCCAGTGCAGTGGTTCAAGGGGTTTCCCCTTGAATACTGAGGTGCTGCCCAGTGACCCTGAGACGCAGGCAATCCTAATTTAAGGGACAAATTTCAGGGGAAGGCAAAGGACAAAACCCTTCACTAGCCTACAGCTCATTTTTAGTAACTTAGGGATTTTGCCCACTTTGCCTTGAAATTAATACTTTTTTTCTGTTGGATTAAGTAGAATATCAACATGGTTGTGTAAGCATTTATTTTTAATATCCTGCTTATTGCAATACATATACATTACAGTAATCAACATGCTTTAAAGGTGAAACCTGCTCAGCAAAGCTCTGAGGAGGGCTAGGGCTCCCAGCAGAGCTGGGACAGGGCTGACCTAGGTTGCTGCTGCCTATGTTTCTTGCACTGCCACGCTGTGCCCTACAGCAGACAACCATGGTGGAAAGATGTGCAGCACACAGCAAGGATTATAAGGGGCTGCTGCAAAGGAAATTCTACAGAGAGGTATTCCTCACCCCTCTCCCACTGTGGCTTTCATTGTAAAACAAATATCACGAGATCTTGGATCTACACAGAGACAGAAACATTTGCTAGTGCTTTAAGATCAAGATGAAAAGCTGGCATTGCAGAGAGGTTCGGTTTCATTATCCTCATGTGACAGTGGGTGTCACACCAGCCAGGCAGCCAGCACAGCCAGCTGCAAATTTGCACCTTAGGGGAGCCCTGGGCAGCACCAGCAAAGCAGCACTCATCTTCTGCCAACATGTCCTCAGCCCAGGTTGTTTGCAAGGACCAATAGACACATGGCAGCCTGTTTCTGCTGTGACTTCTGTTTCATCACCCAAATAAATACCCCAAAGGCACATCCTTTGCCCTTGGTCTTTTGTCTGTCTTTGAGACATCCGGGATAACTTTCCTGAATACCAATCACTAATACTGTGCCAGATGTTCTCATTCCACCATGGTTTTAGAGCTGTTTTTCACCATGGCCTAAAACCTTTTCTGACTGCTTAGAGAGAGAATTTTAACATGAGTTGTCTGGCGCACATCGGTGAATCGCATCCCTCAAATATTTAGCACTGAGCTTGTTCACATCAGACAGGCAGCGCTTACAGTTCTGTTCACCACCACACAGAAATGAATCAGAATGTTAATATTTAAAATTTATCCATAACAATATTGTTTTTTTCTATTTAGCAATATGATGAAGGCATTTGAGAAAACCATTTCCTTTACACTCCATTTAATTTTTTTACATCAGTTTCAGTATTAAAAAAAAATGGAACCAGTGAATCAGACAATTAATCACTTCAGTCTAGGAAAGGTCCAGTAAATCACCCAAGTTTTATATCTTTATTTTTTTGAACTTATGCCCAGGAGCCTTGAGGTTGGGTCCATGTGCTATTCATTTGAAAATAGGCAGTTCACATATTTGTGTAATGACCTCAGCAGCAATCTCAGCTGTGCAGACCCAGGTGTGCTGTGTAAAGAGCAAAAGCCATGACTGCACCGCTCAGACACACAAGGAGTGATGTGTCAAAACAAATGTCAAGATTTGGGATTCATTTCACCTGGCCCCAGCAATGCCCAGGTTTGATTTATCAGCAGCCTGCTGCAGTGCATGCTTGCATGATTTGTAGGAGACTAAACCAAGGGATTATTTTATATTTCTACTAATTAAACTGAGAAAACACCTTGTCACACATCCACAGCATCAGCATTGCTTGTATCTATCTCTGGTTTTCTGTGTACAGCGCACATAGGAGCTGGTAGCCTGCTGGGTGCCTTAGGGCGACATTTTAGGGCAGGAGCTAGCCTGATGTTAAAGCAGGACAAGCCAAAGCACTCAGTAATGTAACCATTGACTCCAGATGAGCCCCGTTTTGCCCTTTTCTCCCCTTCTGCTTAACGATCCACACAGAGAAAATCTAATGAGAGAGGGGATTGAGAAGAGCAATATCCAGGGAACTGGCTCCAGCCTCATCCCTGCACTGACCTCTGAAGGCCCTGGAATAATAAAACGTTCACTTCCAGCACTCACGGCTCCTCACCCCTGCACACCATTGATTGCAGCTTGCTGCCAGCACTGCCCAGACCAGGAAAGGCTGGAAACCTGTATCCTTGGCCTGGAGCATCAGCTGACATGAGCCAGAAGATGCTCATTCGAGCCTGCATAGCCTCTTTAGCTTCCCAGCCTGTTGCTAGCTGCCAGGAATGGCTGCAAGGCCAGGGGTTCCAGGCCACTGTGTAAAATCCACATGGCTTTGGCTTCATTTGAAATCCGCAAGTAGCATTTGAAATGCTAAAAACAACTAATGGGTAGTGCCTTGCCCTCCTCCTAGCCCTTTGGTTTGTGCATCCTAGTTCTCCAACACCACTAAATGTGCTTCCGTATTTGGGCTTCCGTATTTAAAAAGCCTCTCCTGTATTAAAGCACCCTTTTCACTCTAATTTGTCCTTGGATAAAAAATACAGTGCATCATTAAAGAAGGGCTTTGGATCCTGTGTTTTAAACATAATCTCTGCTCCTCTCCTGGGAGGATGGCGGGGCTGGGTGGATGATATGGGATTTCTGGGGCTTTGCTATTCGCTTTCTGGTCTGCACCACAGAGCAGATCTCCAGATGTCATCAAACTGGCCATGGCTTTGGGAGATGTCAAGCAGTCTCCTGCCTGAAAATCATGTCTGGCAGCAGAGCTAAAATCAGAAATGCCAGCAGCATCATGTGGTTGGGTCACCAGTGCCATCTGCAGCATGGTTGGGGGGTCAGGGCTGACTCCACCAAAATCACCACCGCTGCTGCACCATGGTGCCTGGCAAAGATTAAACCTCCTGGTGGCACAAACTTCATCAAAGCAAAATGTAATGAGCCTTAAGACCTCATCAGTCATAGGCAGACAGATGTCAGGACCTTCAAATGCGGTAGTCCACAGAAAGCAGACTTGTCCACGCACTGGGAGGGTTTCCAATCCCCATCACCCAATCAGCCTCTGCTCCCTGCACTCCTTCATCACCACTTGCTCTGACAACCAAGAGTGAGGTCTCCAGCCAAGAACAATAAGGCTGAATCCTGGGTTCATACTGGAGTGAAGCAGGGAAAGCCTGCAGCACTTTTGGGTACTGGCAGCAGCACTGCAGGTAGATGTGCACCCAACACCCTTTGCAGAGATTTTTTGAGCCCTCTTTCAAAGTCCACCCCAGCCCACAGGCTCAGGGACCAGCTGACACAACAGCCACAGATCTCAGAAGATAATTAAAATGTCTCTGCTACAGATTTTCATCATTTCCCCAGCATGAATTTGGTGCAAAATAAGGGAGATGAGATACAGGGAAGTGAGGATAAAGGAGATATAAATTGTCAGGGTTTATTTAAAAAATGCTATTTTTCATAGTGTCCTCATGCAGTTGCAAAGAGGTTTTCAAAGGTGTGCCTTGGGAGATCTTCTAAAGAGAAAAGAACAAATTGTTTATCACATACATGCACATTGCGCATTACTGTGCCAACTAGGTCAGGTTTGGGCCAGCAGATAAAGGCTCCCATCTTTTGACCCGTAAACAAGACAGCATCATTACAAGGCACAAACCTAATTTGCTCTTGCACATCTACAAAACAAGGTCTCTCAGCCCTTTTTCCCCCCTGAGCTGAGCATCTTCAGTATGGGATGAATGGTAAATTGGGGCTGAAACTCAGGAGGAATGCTCTGGCAAATAGCCCATGTGTTCAGCAGAGAGACCCTTGCTGCTGAATAGCACCAAAGCAAACCAATGAAATAAAATAAGGCTCCTGCGCCTGCAGCTGCATGTGGCTGCTTCATTTTGGCAGCAGGAAGTAGGTTACTCAGGGATTACACTCAATTGTGTGGCAGGGATGGGAGTGGATTTGGTTTGAAAAGGAATGCCTAAAAATGAAGCAACAGTCACAGCTTTCCAGATCGGGTAATTGAAATCAATATGCTGAGAAGCAGGGTGGTGTGTCTCAATGGGCACATCTCGAGGATGGAGGTGGTGGGGCAGACAGAGGGCGCTGGCAGGCAGGGCTGCTCATAGCAAGGAGGCTGGTCAGCCCAGCTGTAGTTCTCTTCTGGCTGAAAAACACCTTTTGCTAGCTGAATTTCAAGCTGCACTCAGGGGCAGTGAGGGAAATGGTTTGCTTGGCACTGACAGGCGGGAAAGCATCCCTCCCAAAGCCTGACAGAGAGGGGGAGCAATTAAGTCAGGCAGCCCCAGAAACTGTGTGATGAGCAATAGACTGAGAAATACATTCTTTCCACCCCAGCCGAAGGGTGAAGCACTGTTTTATAGCCATGGCAGCAACCAACAAAGCAAGGCATTGGGTGTTGTCCTGATTTCCTGTGCAGTGGTGCACACTGGATCAAGGTTTCTTCGCTATAAGGGCATGGGCTGACACCAGGACCCCATACCTGGGTGCTGTGCACCCTCTTTTCTGGGTAGGACACCAGGAGGGGCAAGCCAGTACCCTGGAAGCAGTCCTGGTGTGCCCCAGTCCTCACAGAGGAATCTCCACTACATCTCCCCAGGGGACCCTGAGGCTCAGGCAGCAGGATGAGAAACAGCAATGTGAAAACCTGCATGGAAAGAACCCAGCAATTACAGCACATGGTGAGGACCTTCATCATGCTGTGCTTTCCCCTTCATCTGCTTGATGTCATCTTTGACAACATGCTCTTGATCATCTGCTCATGCTGAGTTTCCCAGACATGGCTTGGGAATGTGAAATGGCATGCAAAATCCAGCCTGCGTTTTGAACTCTCTTGCAAAGCTCCAGGAATGTAATATAGGAAAAAGTGCATTGAAAGCTGTGAAAAGGGAACAGGCACTTATGCTGGGGAACTAACTGTTATTAGAGAGCATGAGCAGGAGCTTAAAAAGCCAAGACAACAGTAATTTTGTTCTGCCTATACATTCCTGTCCATGGCAGAGGCAATCGTGATTAAAAAGATTACATTTTCCTGTCAGGCTTTTGCAGCAGGAGGAGCTGGAGGGCAAGTTGTTAGGAGAGATGCTGAGCATTGGGCCTGGCATGTCCAGGGCTGGCATGGCGCAAAGGTCTACCCCTGGTCCAGGTGGCACCTACCATCCCCAGAACTGCTGGTTGAATGTTGCTGCAATACAGGACCAAAGCAGGATTTGGAGGGTTATTTAGATAAAGATTTATTGTGTTGTGCTGTAGTGGTCAGAGCCTGTTGCTTTTCCCAGGAGCTGAAGGCTCTGGCATGGGGACAGCTCTGCCACTCTAGTTACACTCTGACCTAGACCTGGGTGATGCACAGAGTCCAGGCTGGCTCCCAAAGCTGGGCTTGTTCTATCCAGAGAGCCTTCAGAGTCCCAGCCAGACTCTGGGAGATGCCATTTGTGCATCAGCAGTGCAGGAACTGCTCCATCTCTGAAAGGTTAAATATGCCGAGAGCCACTCAGAACAGAGCAGATCACTTTGGAGATGTAAATTGTTTATTTACTTAGCAGCCATCAATGGGAAACACAAAAGGGCCTGGCCATTGCACATAGGAAAACTCCCCTAAAAGCATTTGCCCTCTCAACACAAAGCCTGTACTCTGCTGGGAACACTGCTATTATTGCCACACTGGTGTTTCTGTTACAGCCCTACTGAAGAACCAGGTCCTGGTCTGCAGGGTAGTTCTGGTTTGTGTAGCCAGCCATCACCACTGTTGCCTGTAAATGGCTGGGTTAAGCAGTGCTGGATCAGGGACCTTCCCACACACTTGTCCGACCCCTCTCAGGGCTCACTTAGTGGCTACTCCAGCCCTGAGATGTTTCTTCTTCTCCAGATTCAAAGCCAAGTGTCCAGGACGTGTCTACTCCTGAAAGGATGAGTTTATAGGACTTGACAGAATTGGCTTTTCCCCCTGCAAAGGAAGGAAGTTACTTTAAGCTTAAAAAAGCAGAGCCATCTGGCAGTGCACAGCTGTGGAAATATTATATGTCTAATTATTTATAGAGGTACCTGCGCAGGGACAAGTTCAGTTCTTCAGTGGTCCGTAGATGAATCAGAAAAAAAGAGCTCATTTGATATAAAAGCCTCGCAGTTCTTTGCAAAAATACACATGTTGAAAGCTTGAAGTAGGGGAAGGAGAATCCTTTTATTTGCTATTTGCAGCCTCAAAGCAGCAACAAGTTTATTTTCTGCTGGCGGTCTCTGTATGGGGCATGGGTTTATAATAAGACCTCTGCCATCTGAAAGACATTAAAGTGTACAGTCACAACAGCCCCAGTCATTAGTAGAGACAAAACAAAGCTAAGCACAGCCACAGATAATTAACCAACTCTTGATTCTCCTTAAATCAATAGCAAGAACATTACGAGAACAAACTTCCCAGCATGTCCCCAGGGACGCAGCTTTGCCAGCCAGCTGCCCCCAAGAGCTGATTTCCAGCGGAAATTACACTCTCAGGTCCTGGGCTTTAAGAACAGATTTTCCTTATTTACTTCTTGGAGTTATTTTAATCTGTGGGGAAGACCTCAAATAGAGCTGGTTGTGTATTGGAGCTGCTGGCTCCAAAATTTTGGGATAGGGAGGGATGGCCAAGCACCGCGAGGTCTGATCAGGGCTTCCCCATGCTAAGTGCAAGCACTGTGCTCAGAAGCAAGAGGAAACCTCCAAGTCTTTGATGAAGAGACGGTAGGCAATTTCTGCAGAAATCCTGCTGGAGCATAGAAGCGTCTTTTTCTTTTGAGAAAACATTGGTGAGGGAGAGTTTTCTATTAGCGCTGAATATTGTGTCCAAAAAAGTTAAACAGTGACTTCAACCCAAGGCAGCTTGGCATGTAGCAGAAAATATTGGTGTTCCGCCTGTCTGATAACAGAGCTATCCCACTCTCCGCACCTTACAGCTGCAAAACTCCTCATGGATCCTGGTTTGGGATGCCAGCCCTGCCTGCAGCAGATGGCCGTCCCCCACACCCCCATCCCCTCGACCACAGCATCCATCCCTGGAGCTCACTGGCACAGGGCATCGCACACAGGTTCAAAGGAGATTAAAAAAGTCAAGGAGGGCAGATGAAGCAGTACCCCACAGCCCAGCCACCCCTAGACAGCAATAAAGGGCTGAACCAGAGCACCCACTCACCTGCGGGGCTGCTCTGCCCTCAGGAAACTTGTACCATGAGGCCAAATTTCTCCATCACCCAGAGACACGCAGCCAGACAGGAGGAGATATCTCAGGGAGGGGCCATATATTTAGTAAAAGCTTGATAAATGCTCCCACTACCTTGATTATCCCAGGAGCAGTGATTTAGTCCCAACGAGGGAACTGTCTGTTTCTGGGTTTTGGCAATAAGTACTTCTGCGTCCCAAATTACCCACTATAAAATAATAAAGGAGATGGAAGTTAAATGATAATTATCCTTGCTATGTATCTTTTCTTGCTGATAAGAAAACAATACCAGTAGGTTTGGTGAGCTGACCCTGGCTGGACACCCAGTGCCCACCAAAGCCACTTTATCACCTCCCTTCTCAGCTGAACACAGAAGAGAAAACATAACAAAAGGATCCTGGGTCAAGATAAGGACAGATCACTCACCAATTACCTTCATAGGCAAAACAGACTTGATGTGGGGAAATCTGTTTAATTTATTTCCAATCAAATCAGAGTAGGACAGTAAGAAATAAAACTGAATCTTAAAAACAACTTTCCCTCCTCTCCTCCCTTCTTCTCGGGCTTCACTCCCAAATTCCCAACGTCCTCCCCACCAGCAGTGCAGGGGGATAGGGAATGAGGGTTGTGGTCAGTTCATCACAGTTCAGCAGCAGTCTCTGCTGCTCCTGTCTCCTCAGGGGAAGACTCTTCACATTCTTCTCTTCTGTAGCGTGGAGTCCTCCCATAAGAGACACTCCTTCACAAACTTCTCCAACATGAGAGAAGACCTTTCCACAGGCTGCAGTTCTTCACAAATTCCTCCACTGTGGGCTCCTTCCACAGGGTGTGGTCCTTGCGGAACACACTGCTCCAGTGTGGGTCCCTCAGGGGGCCACAAGTCCTGCCAGCAAATCTGATCCAGCGTGGGCTCCTCTCTCCATGGGGCCACAGGCCCTGCCAGGATCCTGCTCCAGTGCAGGCTTCTCATGGGATCATGCCTCGTTTGGGCATTCCCATACTCTAGTGTGGGGGTCCTCCATGGGCTACAAGTATATATCTGCTCCACCATGGACCTCCATGGGCTGCAGATGCACAGCCTGCCTCAACATGGGCTGCCTCACGGGCTGCAGGGAAATCTCTGCCCCAGCGCCTAGAGCACTTTCTACCCTTCTTCTCCACTGACCTTGGTGTCTGCAGAGCTGTTTCTCTCATATTCTCCCTCCTTCCTCCTGCTGCCATTGCCATTATTTTCCTCCATCTTAACTACATTATTCCAGAGGCACTACCAACATTATTGATGGATCTGGCATTGGCTAGTGGCAGGTTCATCTTGGAACCAGCTGCCATTGGCTCCATTGGACATGGGGGAAGCTTCTAGCAGCTTTTCACCATTCCTTCCCTGCTACCAAAACCTTGCCATGCAAACCCAATACAGTAGGAATACATATATGTACAGTATATATATGGAGTAGCAAACTTTCAAAGGGTTCCCCTACCCATACCACCGAAACTGCACTTCCTTGCAATGCCCAAGATTTCAGTATGGGGTTAGTGTGGGTCTGAGGACCAGGATGAGAGTCTAGGGGTTCAGCAGCCACAGGGAAGAAATACATGCTATTGCAGTACTTGTCTGTGTTCTCCATCTCTGGATCTGAGCCCGGGGGGAAGGGACGGTGGCACTGGTGGCACACACAGCACAGAGACTCTTTGCTGGAGAAAGTTTTATGGGTAACTCTCCATTTAAAACCAGCATTTGCAGATTATGGGAGTGCAGACATGATGAATTCATCAGCTGAATCAACGTAGGAAGAAATATCCCCATGTTTTATCAGAAATTGTCTTAGAAATGAAAACAGCCACTTTTACCACTTTTCTTCTCTCATTTTGTACAAAGAAGTCTTACAGACTTACAGCCAAGAATATTTTCTAAGAATGAATGTTGTCTCATGTTTTAAATTAGAAATTAAAGTCTTGTCAGCCCTGGGAGACTGTGAAGGAAAGTTATATTATTATATCACAGGAGACTGAACCCTGGGAAAAGAAGGGAGTTTAGTCAAATGGTTGAAAAGACAGTTTTAGGTAGTGACAATCTCTTACAAACACTGGCGAATATGATGTCTCATAAAAATCCAGCACAACAGTTTCTTGGGCCAATGCGTTGCAGCCAGCAGCACAGATGCATTAGACCCCAACCAGTCTTCTGGCAACTAGTTAAAAGTTGAATTAAGAACAGGAAAGACACCTCTGGTTCCTTTCAACACCCAAGTTTCTTTTATCCTGTGGCACCAGGGCACAGAAGAGAGCTCAGTCACAAAATAGCCTTTTTATTATGAATTGTCATCCAGTGCTGCTACTTGACATAGTTTTCTCTTGATTATTGTGGACCACGACCCATGGCCTTTGCTCCTTTAATACACTCAGTACCCAGAAAAGTTCTGCAGTCCCTAATTTCATGCCTGCGCTACCACCTCTGCTTGCTGCAAAGGTATGAGTACAGCAGATGGAGGTTTCTGCTCTGTTGCTGCGTCCTACCTGTCACCAGTCCAACAGTTTAAAGGCATTAAATTACTCCATCTGCTCTTGCAGCTTGCACCAAGCCTGTGCTTTATAGACTAACAGGGATTATTTTTTTAATAAATGAATGAAAAGTTTTTGTAAATTCGAGGCCAGAGCTGACTCATAATCTCTGCTGACAAATTTCTGTCAATATTTACTGACATATCCAGAGATCTGCAATGTTTAAAGTATCAGTTTTTATGAGAAAGCTGCTTTCAGGAAGCGTCTGGAAAAGTGTAACGCACTTTCTCACATTCTCTCATTCATTTCAGCTTTATCCTGATAACATAAATGTGGAACATATATGCTAGTAAAAAGGAGAAGTGAGAGGTGCTTGAGTTTCAGCTATGAAAAATCTTTCTATGTCTGTAAACACAGAAGTAGGGCAATTTTTAAGGGAGCGATTCCAGTGAACCCTTCCTGCTGCAAAATGCTTCTTTTCTTGATGGTGTAAAACAGGAACCCCTCTTTTTTTTTTTTTGCAGGTCTTATAGGCACTTCACCTTTCCACTTTGTAACACTCATTCCCTTTGCAAGCCTATAAAAACATAATTTTCAGTGAGATTTCCACCTGTCCTCTGCAGTTTGCAAGCATATGTGTGCATATAGGATGCAAATGTGTGAGATTTCCCTGGATTTATCACAGTTAAATACACCAGAATTTAGCATACATTAACAGCATGGGCTTTAAATCAAAGGAGCATTTCTTAATACATTATTTATAATGAATTAATTATTAATAGAGAGAGCTTTTTTCTCCCCTAATAAATTATTATAAGCTCTGCTATAACATATGTACTATATAAATAATGTTACGTGTTTCAGTTATGAGGACTTTTAAGGAGCTCACTAAGACCTTATCTATCACAGATTTTGAAGTGTTGCATTCACTTGAAGCTCAAGCCATCAAACCTCCTCACTGCAGGTACTTTATTTGGTGACAGGTACTTCAGTAAATCACTTGATAAATACCTGTATTATTTACACTGGAATGTGAATAAATGTTTTTTTTATATTACTGAAAATAGGAAACCTTTCTCTTCACACTTTTTCTGCTTTCTCTTCTTCAATGACAAATTTTCTCCTCATTTCTTTGCAGTTCTAGGTTTATCTTATGTTTTAATTTTTCTCTCTATTTCTAGATCCAGCAATGCAGGCCTGACTTTACTCTCTTTTCCCCTAATGCAACCTTGTGGCTGCCCCTTGGTAAGTGATGGTGGCTTCATTGTGGCTCTGATTTTAGCGTCCTCCCCAGAGCCCTGCAGTAACTGGAGGAATCCTTGTGAGAAGAAGAAATACCTATAAAGCCATAATGCAGGAGGATGAATAAATACCCAGTCTTCCATGGAGAGACATGAGGTCTGGGATCTCCTCTCCCTTTACTCCTTTGCTTCGCATTAAAGTAATTTTCCTTTTCCAAGGTGTTTCTGCTCTGTTTAAAAGGAGGCAGGCATGCTTATTTTACTGCTAATGATGGGTTACACAAGTCCTGCAAAACAGTGCATGCTCTCCAGAATTTCTTTCAGCCACCAGGAAAATCCCAGTGCAGTGACAGTGCTGGCCGACATGTGCTCGTACCATCTCCATCGAACCTCTTGGAAAAGAGAACTTTCAACACCAGCTTTTCAGCCACCTCTCCATTTTCTCCCTTAACCCCTCTGCCCAGTGCACCCAGTTCTTTCCCAGCCAAGCTGTCCTGTGAATTAGCTCCAGGTTTCACCTTTTCTTTCTGTTTTGCATTTAGGATGTTGAGTCCCTGGAGAATGTTCTCTTTTCTGCTGAATATTTGGGACAACCGAATTATAATGATAAACAAATACACACAAAACATGCAATGATTCCTAGGTGGGGTCTGCCACCATCTCTAGTTCAGCACACAAGGGCAGACATTGTTGGGATTTTTTTCCTTGCCATCTATTACTTTAAATTGCTTAACTTGCTAAAGCTCTTTTCTTTGGATGGAGGTTTCAGGACCGATGACAGATGAAAATACACTATCCCATATTTAATTATTTTCCACTTATGTTCCCCTTGGCCAGCAGATGCTGTAAAATGTATATCTTTATCTGAGGAAGAAGCTCTTGTGAAATCTAGCACTAGCATCTGCTATTCCCAAAAGCTCAGTATTGGTTAGCACCAGGATAGAGGAACAGCACCTAAAATCCAAGGTGTCTACAACTGAATACAACCAGGTTAAACCCGCTCTGCTTCTGCAGAAGGAGTGGGGGTTGCTGCATCCCTCCCACAGCCACCCAAGCAGCCCTGTGACACTCCGAATGCCAGAGGAAAAGCCACGTGGAAACTCCCTGAGCAGGTCTGCAGGCTGTAAAATTTACCCTCTCAAACATTCCAATTAATTTACCTGCATAAACATGAAGGCCCGATCTCTATATGACCTAAATCCACATAGTCCCAGCGTGCTACAGAGCTGCACCAAAGGCTCCAAAATCCCCAGTATTTCTCTGTGTCAGTGGCTATTAACGCTGGGATTCAAGAACGGCAATCAAAATTCAGCTTGCATCATCATATCAAAGCAAATTTGATAGACTTTGTTTTCATTTTAATGCCTCTCTTTTCTTACTTTTAATCACTTTTGGTTTTAATAGCACCATCTGCATTTTAAATTACAAGAGAATTCCCTGCTTTCAACTTTCCTCCTACATGAACCATAGGAACTCAATGTGCCATTGCAATCCGCAGTGTGCATTATATATCTATTTCCCTATGGCCCCTTGAGAGACCTGCAATTACAGGGTCTCTATGACAACATGCACAAGCCTGACTCTGGCTGATGTGTTTCCTCCTTGCACAACACAGCATATTGCATCAGAGAGGAGTATTTCCCCTTGACTAATTTCAAAATCAATCTCTCACTGGTGCAAAGCATAGAATCATAAAATCATAGAACACTTATGCGCATGACCTGGAAGGTGCGACTTGTACAAGCGTGGTGGGCGCCTTGTGCCAAAGCCTCATCTTTTCCTGGTAATAACACCCCCAGGACTGGAGATCTGCACAGGGCTGTGCACACTGCAGGGGCTGACTGTGGTGGCACGGGTGACAGGGATGGTTTTCACAGGTGGAGGTGGCACAGCTGTCACCCAGCAAGCTGTGCATGGGGCTGGACACATGCTGTGGTGACTAACCAACCCTCTGATGGCCCTACTCAGATGATGGGTTGTTTTTCTTTTGTGGCCTTATTTTTAACCAAACTGAGTGCCTTTAGGAGAGCTCCAAGCCTTTCTCCCCTAGCTTGTTTCCCCAGACCACAACACTCCTGGAACACTGCCATTCCCCTGGCGTTCTGAACAGGCAATGATTTGAAGGCCCACTGCCATGCCAAGGGACACCAGACCAGTGCTGCACCAATAGAAGCAGCCTTTTGGTCTTTGGACAAAGCTGCATTCATCAATTTAATCTATACAGATTTTGCAACACAGTCCTACTTTTCCTTGATGTACATCCACTGTGACTTTTCAGGCTGGCTACTGCAGCCCCAGTGCAGTTGCACAGCAGATTATTCCTTGCTCATACATGCTGCACTGGCTTTCATCTTTTACATTTCACTGTGGGGGGGGGGTTTGCCACAATACAGGATTCAGAGTCAATCAAATGGGAAATTTCCCAGGAACTTTGGTGGACAACTCCAGGTTATTCCCACAGGGTAATACACCCCAAGGAACAGCATCCAACCCATGCCACAGCTCAGGGGTTCAACCCAGGGTGCCCCTGCTCAACTGCAGCCCCCTGCATCTCTCACTGAGTGGTCAAAGGGTCTCTGACCAGGACATTCACAGGCACACATGCAAGCCATGTGTTGCTGAGGCCACAGTTTCCATCCAGACATACAGCAAAATTTGCCAGGGAGACACAAAAAACATCTCACAATGAGAAACATTCTACTTCTTTGTTTTCAATGGAAATTACTCTGAACTGATTGTTTCACAGCCAGGACCCCCTGGCTACAGTAGATAGAAAGCAATGTCCACCAGCCATGATGGAAATTGTTAAATTGGAGTCGTTTCAGAGGAGAGCCACGGGGATGGTGGAGGAGCTTGTCTGATAATGAAGGATGCTGGAACTCAATTTGCTTTCCTTAACAAAAAGAAGGTTAAGAGAGGATCCACTTGCAGCCTTTAATTACTTCTGGAATTTAAATGTGATAATAGAGGGCTCCCTGGTCAGGCAGATGAAAGTACACACAACCCAGTGCCTACAAGATTAAAATTCAGGTTTGAATTAAAAGCACATTTTTAGCGGTGTAGGTTATTAACCACTGAAACAACCATTGAGAAATCTTCTGATTTGAAGGGGTATTTTTTTCGTTCTAAGCCTAAAGCTTTAGTTCAAATAGAAAAGTCCCCAGGCATGTTTTACACAGGAGCTCAGACTGGATAATCATTATGGCTTTTTCTAACCTTATAAAATATTAATAAGCTGTCACCCTTCTGCCCTCCTTCTATGCTTTACTCATCAGCCAATAATTTTTTTCAGTAAACACACAAAATTTCTTGACTGTGGTGTCAGCTAGGAATAATTATTAACAATAATGAGTTGAGGACTTGTGTCCGTATAACACCCTGGCTGAACGCAGTAGGAACCATCTGCAGCTGAGAGTAACAGTCTACTGTTGCTGCATATTGCCCAGCCTGTCAGCAAATCCCCGCTGACACTGGAGTTATTTTTCACCTGGATATCAAAAGGAGATGCTATCATCAGCATGCCAGCTTGGTAGGACAGCAATGGGCTGGTGGCCATGGGTGCACCTCATACTGCCAGAGACAGGCTTGTCCAGAGCCATGACTGAGAGCCAAACAACCTCCCAGGAGGCTTGACGGCTTGACAGCTTGTCAGGCTTCCAGGGAAGGAAGGGATAGAGAAAATCATGTTTATAGCCTTTCTAGCATTATCCTGAACTGCCTACACCCAAAACAGGAAATCCGCATGGAACTCTGACTTTTGCAATGCTCTGCATTTATGTTTACAAAACTGCAGGTTTAAATTCGTGCTTGGGGTCAACTCATGACCTGTTCCAGTTCAATGCCAGAGTTTCACATTAGAACCTGCAAAATCACTGGGATTTATATCACTGTTTCACACCCCTACCTGTACAGTGCTGAAGCGACCCAGGCAGATGTGCTTTCCTTGTCCTGTCCTAATGCAGGTTGTTTGGTGTGATCGAGGTGTGATTACAG
Source organism: Psittacus erithacus (assembly GCA_009867235.2). Classification (NCBI taxonomy): domain Eukaryota; kingdom Metazoa; phylum Chordata; class Aves; order Psittaciformes; family Psittacidae; genus Psittacus; species Psittacus erithacus. The sequence goes on from WYDI02003679.1 coordinate 75,350, forward strand.
CCCTGCAGGGCAGACTGACCGTGGCCCTGTGCACCTGCTAGCAGCCAGAAACTAAAGACATTTCTGCTCCTGTCCTCATGAGAAAAACATGAACATGATGACCAGGGTTTCCGTGTTTGGGTTTTCCTAATATACAGCCAAAATATGACCTAGCTGCACAGGCAAACTCTGTCAGGAGCTTTTTGTCTTGTTTTCTTGTAGTTATTTTGTCAGACTGCTCAAAAGTGGTAAAACATGGATAACATGTTAGTGTGATATTTCTCGCTGCAAATTCTTGAGGCTGTTGTGGTAGATATGACACCACTGACGTGCACCAAAAAGCAGTACCAAAGCTTGCCCTTCGAAGGAGCAAAAAAAATATCAATAAAAAATCCCATATCGCTACAGGAAACTAGAGAGGTAAAATAAATTTCAGTTATGGATGTTGTATATTTCCTGCCTCTGACTGGGAAAAGCGTACAGCCTCTGAAATGTGCCCCTTTGTGCTACTTAATTCAGCAATTTAAAACACATACCTCCTTCCCTTGCGCTGGCTGTGCTGGAAAGATGGCACTTTTTATCTGCTTTTATCTGCAAAGACATGATCCATTACACTGAAGCATCAGATGATTGAAATTCATTATACAGAGGGGTTTCTACCCAGAAAACTCCCCTGGAGCATCTTATTTGTGGGTGTATCATCCCAGTGAGGCCAGCATCTTCCTGAGAGGGATGGGAGAGCCCAGCCAGCCTCTGAGCTGCATGTTCCTTGCAGCCCCAAGTCACTGCTGCTGGGCAGGACACCCCACAGGTGAGTCACACAGAGGTGCCAGGGATCTCACACCCATTGCAGGAATGCATTAAAGCAAGCATGCAATCCCAACTGATTGATTGATTTCAAATGGCTATTTTCAATGTAATAAACTGCAGCTTTCTCATGATACCCAAACAATGAGTCAGCCCATTGTCTCAGTGGTTTTCAATGCTCTGCCTTGTGTTGTAACCTATATAGGATCATAGAATCATAGAATGGTTTGGGTTGGAAAGGGCCTTAAATATCATCCAGTTCCAACCCCCCTGTCACAGACAGGGACACCTTCTACTAGACCTAGTTGCTCAAAGCCCCATCCAACCTGGCCTTGAACACTTCCAGGGATGAGACAGCCACAGCTCCTCTATGTAACCCATGCCAGGGCCTCACCATCTTCACACACATAAAATATATATATGTAAGTGTACATACTTTGTATATATAAAGAATATATATCAGTAAAGAATATATGACTCTTCCTGATAGCTTACACTGACATGCTTTTAGCAGATGATGTTAAGCCCATGGGGTGGATAATAAAACAACAGCACATTTGTTGGACATCCAGTGATATATAGATATACACACATAGATACATAGGGATACAGGTATATATACTCTGAAGTATGGAGCATATCTGTTTTCAGCTACTTTACTAATGTCTGTGATACTTTACTTAGTCACATAAGTGCCAGCTGAAGACTTTATCTTCATAACATCAGAAGGCATGATAGTCCTCAGGTTACTAGATTTTACTCTAAAAACCCCTCCTTTTTCTGCCTATTTTAATTACTCTGCATCACAATTCACCTAATTCTTTTTGATTTAAGCACATGAAAAAAAAAGCTGAGATTTTCCTTATTCATGTTATCCCTTCCTGATATCTAAAATACCACGCTTTATCAAACATGTGAAATAAAACTAGCCCTATCTAGCTCAAATGCATATCATAAATCAATTCTCTTAACAAGGTGACAGAAAAAATACCCGAAATCATGTTTCTCACTTTGTCTTCCCCTTCCCCAAATGTCTCGGGACAGAGACATTACAGCGATCTCTGAAAATCAAATTGACATCTTCTATGTTATTCATTGTTTTCTGTATTTTTTTACACACACACTTTATTTTGCTTTTTGTCCTTACCTTCTAGTTTATTCCCTCAAGACCAGCATAGGCAGTATATGTAGAGAAACAATTTTCAGGCTGAATAAATTCTTTTTAAAGTAAAACCCATGTGTGAGAGCTTAAAGCGACTTCGATTGCTCTCCCAACCTTATCTTGCTTCCTGCTGGTAAGCATTGTATTAAAGTCCTTGCCTTTGCTCACATTGCTTTGTGAGGCTGTGCCACCACCTTACAAGGTGCTACCATGATGGAAGGTGCCACCACCATGCAGGGTGCTACCATGATGGACAGTGTTACCACGACACAAGGTGCTTGGTGAGCAGCAGAATGGTACTGCACTGGGAAAGCAATGCCTGGGGATCACCCTGTCAAGCGGAGGAACAGACCATCACCCCTAGTCACAGTAAGATCTAGTGCTGCCTTCAGGCCTTCACCCCACTGGGATGCTTGTATTACTTTCTGCGCAGGAACTGTGATGTGGGGCAAGCAATAAGCTTGGTTCGGTTATAAAAACTCCTCTTTCGTACACCTGCAGTCCTGGCTCTGAATCACGTCGTTTCTCAGCAGAACACTGTTCCCATATGGCTATTTTAAAAACACTTTGAACAGAAATCAACTGCAATTTCAAGAACTCTGGTTGTGTCTTATGTTTTTCACACAATGGAGCAGGCGGGATGGAATGGCAGGGATGCTCCGAGGCTGTACTCCCCACCAGTACATGCCATTTACCTGAGGTATAGTGATTTTTCACTAGTGAAGGACGTGGCTGAGGAACTCTTCTGCCTTTCAAGAAATTGTATAAAAATGACACCCCTGTGCACAGACTCATTCCCCTCTCCAATAAAACACGGCTACTCCTTTTCATATCCAGAAGCCCTCAGAGGCAATACAGCTATGTGAACACAAAAGCAGATCTGGCTCCTCTTCCCATAGCCAAGTGATGGGAAATTTTATTTTTCTATTCTGCTGATGCATAAAATCATCACTCACTTTTCAGTTTATCAGGTGGCTTTGACACAGGTTGTGCAGCATTTGCATCAGTGGCATTTACCTGTATTACCAAAAACAGTAGAAATAACAGCCCTGTAGCTAGGACCAATCTTACCCAAAGCTACTCTACCCATGAAGTAGCTCCAGGCTCCTGGAGCCAGCCAGGGAGGATGAAGGAGGCTGCAAAGCTTATTAAACATCAGATGGTCTAGCTAAAAATATGCCATGAAGAGTTATGCATACTTACAGATTGCTGCACTATCTGCAGGTTTGGTTATCCGTAATTCACGTTTTTCCTTTCTAGAGCTCTACTTTATTCATTCATTTTCTACACACTTCTTGTGCCTTTATGTATATTTAATTACAGTATTAATCAAAGAACTCAAAAGAAGTTCCCATGCAAATGAAGATAGGAATTTGCGATTTGGGAAAATTTTAAAACCTATTCATTCTATTTTTATTGAAATATTTTAATGTCTTTTTAATGGCTTTGCCATGAAAAAGCATTTTCATTTGAGCAAATAGTATATTGAGCAAATATTATTCTCCTACATTTATTTCTTTGTCAAATAATTGATTTTTAAGAAAAAAAAAGAAAAACAGACTTTCTTCCACATTATAGATAACGTTACAGAAATTGCAGTGGGCAGATTTGTGCAGTTAAGTCTTTTTACACAAAGGGCCCATCACTGTTATAAGCCTCATTTCTATGAAGTATATTTCTGCTGCCACTTCATTTCTTCGATGCTCTTTTCAGAGGATTTAACATAAGTCCGTGTAAACCACATTTTCTTAACTGGAGTGGCATTATCTCCAATGAGGCCAAAACTCTGGTGGTGTCTGGCACCCTGCATCTGCACAAGAAAAATCTTTCCCTCGCCTCTCCCAGTACATTAATAGCTTCAGCCCAGTGAATGCATCAGCAGGACAAGTTGTAAATGTTTTACTGGACACAGTGTAAGTACTAGCCAAGGACCAATGCTGCTGTATGCTGACAAGAACACTTGGGAGCTCAGGAAAATGTTCTGCATTGCTGAGAGGAGGCCATGCAGGTTAAGCACGATGTACTTGCAGAGCAGCTATTAACCTTCTTAGAAGAAATAGTGAAGGTCGGGGACCAGCTATTTTTAACCTAAACAAAGACTGCAGGCAGGTATAGAAATATCGCTAAGTCATGTTTAAAAAGCCCTCTCCCTATATATGCACAGGTGCCTGTATCTCGCCATTTCCAGCTAATTACTGCCTGCTCCAAAGAAAAATCTCTATTATTCAAAAAAAAGCAAAGCACAGCTGCCCCCATAACATTATTTCTGAATGGCCATATGCAGGGTCAGAGTTTGTCAAACATGGAAAAATAAACCTTTAAAAAGAATGAGAGCAACCTGTGTGCGGACAGCTGCTTACTACCGAGTCTAGTCGGAGTCTAGGCTCAATCACCAGACTAAATGGTGAAAGCCATCTACACACACACTCCGTGTCATTTTGGGGAAGTGCTGCACACTGAGGGATAAAGCAACCAGCACATCCCCAGCCAAGCTCTGCAAATGGGTATTCATCTCAGGAAAGGAACCTGCACTGAACAAGCCCCATTCTCAGGATACGTCATTTCAATGATGGGGAAAATAACAAATGAGCTGTTAGGAAGCGGTTGGGACAAATCTGGGAATGATGGCAGGGACTTTTTGGTGGTCTTGGTGCGCCCACAGGCAGGGCCAGGAAAGGGTGAGGCAAATTCATGAAGAGTAACTTGTCCAAGGGCTCGTCTAGGTACAACTCACAGTGAAAGGCTTGCTGCTAGGAGCTGGGACAGACTGCAAAGGGAAGGAGCGTTTATTTTTCGCCTCAGCCAGCAGGAACCTGAGCGAGTGTCCTTGGTGTGTTCCAGTGTCTCTCCTCCGATCCTGCCTCTCTATGCAGTTTCACAGCTGAGTTAGCTAAAAATACTCCTTTGTCTGTACTTTCTAACTTCCTGTGCAGTTTCTCTTTAGACAAAAGCAGAGATTGCTGCCAAAATCAGATACCCAAGGAACTCCATTACTTACAAAATCAACTGTTACCACGTGACAGCTGCAAACATCTGGAATCCATCTCTCCCTGGTATGCTGTCATTCCATGTGGGACTAGAGCATGCTCAAATATCAGCCTCAAGCAGAGATTATGCAGCTTTCTCAAAACTGAAACAACTCCTGCAGAAAGTGTGTTGCAGATAATTAAAGTTTCAGAAAAAAATAGAAAAAATTAACATTGTGAAACAAACAGGGTACAGAAAGATTTTTAAACCCTGCAATGATTTTTTTTTTTTTAACCCAAGAAAAGCATTTTCCTCCCTTTTTCCACAAAGTCAGATGTGAAGTGTTTCTCATCTGTGCATTTGAAGCAAAATGCTGTTCTTCCAGCGCACCATGAGTTAAGCCACACTTAGAGCTGCTCCCCTGGGCCATGCGCAAGCTGAGCAGGAAACCTTCTCAGCAGGATATCTTGCGTCTCAGTGTCCACAGCACACCTGGGTCCCAGCTAGATGTATGGCCCCCTCTGTCTCCTGGCAGGAGAGGTCCTTGTGGTGGGACAGGCATCGGTGTGTGCCCAAGCTGGGGAGCAAGGGGCCCACGCATCAGCCTCTAGTTATTCAAGTCCTATGCCACAAAGGGATGCTTATTCCCCCTGAAGTGTGGGGTTTGCACTGATGGTGATCTTGGCTGGCAACAATATGGGGCGCTGAAGCACAGTGCAGAGAGCTGGTGCAGGTGGGACAGGAAACATCTCTGCAGAGATGCACAGGATCTTTTGGTCCGCAGTGCTGTCCCACTCAGGCAATGCTAACAATATATGGGTGGATATACTGATATTCAGTGTAGGGTATCAGAAATATCAACATGTAACCCATACATCCGTGTCAGATTAATACACTATTTTCATTCAATATTACAGAGACTAGCTCTTGCTTCCCTACCACCCGCACACAGAGTGTCCACACACCTGGACAGATTAGTCCTAAAAAATCCTTGCACAATCTTATTGTGCAAGACATGTGGGTGTGACCCATGTAGGGGAATTGGCAAGGATCCTCTGCTTTGACGAAAAGGGTGTAAAACAACACTTTTACCTGCTGGGAGCAAACCTCCATGCACAGTACTCAGATTACACTGGTGGGCAGCACATTCCCTGTCATTCCTGTTGCACTGATCCCACTTCCTAAAATATCCATTCTTGGGATTAGTCCTCTGTGGTCAGAAGGAACAGAATTACACAACTATTCCTGTGCAATCTCTCTCTCCAACTAGTGAAATTATAATTACTTTATATAGACAATCAACTCTATTAGATTCTACTGCAACACTTCTCTAATCCCTGTGGTCAACAAGAGCATTCCCAGGTCACAGCTGAAAGCGCTCACCCCTCTGCAGAGGGCTTCAGAGCCAAACAGGACTTTGGAGCAAGGTCTTCGCTTTTCCTAACTTTGCAGTTTTCCATCATGCTCAGGCACATCTCCTGAAGCCCTTCCAGCTGACTGTGCACAGCTGAATCACTATGCATGAAATATTCACAAAGTCGGAGGAGGAAAGCGCAGAACAGCCAAGCGACCTCATGAGAGGCATAGGAAGAGAGAGGAGGAAGGCACCTGCACTGCCAGCCATATCCCATTTAATATTTAAACATGTTCTACAGAGCTGGGACCCTGTTAGAACAGTGCATTGGAAAAACTCAGCGGTGTTTTAATTCGAGCCTCCCAAGCTCCCTGAGCAGGTTTTACGGCACAGCAGCTTGCGCCCAGCTCTGCTCCCCTCCCCTGGCACAGCAATGAGTTCTTCCACTTCAGATTACTCTCATACTAATTAGTCTATGGTAAATTAAGAGAAGGATCAATGCACAGCCCCAGCCTCAGATGTTTGCAGCAGCTTAAGATGGAAAGAGAAACAGCTCAGGACACATAGCTCCCTGGAGGTCGTACATACAAGGTTTGCAAGGTTTGAGCGCAGGGAGTGTTTACAAGTTCCATGCAGCACAAGAGAAATTCCGAAACCAAAAGGTTTTAGACACATGCAAATTGCACAGAAAACAGTATGAGAACTATGGCTTTCTTTTTTCCCCCAAGTCTTCCACCTGTAGAAGAGCAGTAGACAGCTGTCTATTGATACGGTAGCTGCTTGACCTGCTGGCAATACAAACTTTTCTGCATTGAAGCCCATTAAGAGGGCTTACATCTCAGAAGCTTTTTTCGCTCTTCCATGCGCTCTGCTCCCCAAGCAATTCTTGCATCATGGCTATGGAGACATCACCCCATGCAAGAGGCTCTGTGGCGTTCCCTGGGAACAGCTGGGACAGGTCACTGCTCTTACTTACCACTTGCTATGGCACCTCCTCATAAATTAATCCAACAACACTAAAAAAAAATCCTAAACCATTGCCACAATATACAGACACCCTGTGCCTGCACCACTTCATTTGCAGATCCCCAAATCTTCAACCCCAAACACAGCAAAAACAGTGCCCATACAAACAGCTCTCCGAAATATTCAGGACAAGAGTTCATATTCCTATAGCACAAAAGCTTTTTTATTTTAGAGCAGTCTGTTTGATCTTTCTTCTTGTCATATCATTAGCTTGTCACTAGAGCAGAACCACTCTTCTCATTGTATCACGTTCCCAGGGAGCAACACTTTTGCAGCAAGCCATGCTCTCAGCACTCCAAAGCTTCAGTTTTGCTCTGGTTTCTATCCCCAAAAGCTATTTAATAGTTTGTAAATTCCTTCCCATCAAGTTTACCCTTTCAGTAATTTACAGCTCAGCAGGAACAAGGGCATTCAAAGCACTGGAGCTGAACTCATCACCATGCAGAGCAGCAGATGGAAGCACACACTGACCTTACCTGCATGGCATGTGCACACACAGTGGGTGCCACCGGCTGCACGGACAGCATCGTTGCTTCTTCTTGGCAACAGGAAATTAGGACTTAATCCACATTCAAGGGTTATAATCCCAGAAGGGATTGGGAAGAATTTGAGTAAACCCTGTGTTGGACTCCCCAACATCAACCCATGTTATAACCTCCTGCCATACATGCTATGCAGCAGGGCAGGCAATTATCTACCTTTCTAAAGCTATCTCTGTTTCACACAAATCACAGATTACGTGCCAAAATCATACTGTAGGGAGGTTGCCTGGTTGCTCAGCAACTGCATTTGTACTGAACAAAGCTTGGGTTGGGGGCAGCTGCTTGCAAGCCCCTGACAGAAAGAGAACAAGGTGAAGATTTGGAGAAGGCTGTTTAAATTGAACAGCAAGCACTGCTTATTGAGAGTAGGTAAACTCCAGTTTATTTTATTTAATAAAAATCAGCAGTGAAGCACTGCATGGCAAGGAAAATGCATTGAAGTTTACCAGCAGCAAAGCTTTGGATAGAAAATTGTCATTTCTATTTCCCTGTTCTTTCTTGCTCCAATTAGCTGTGAAAAGGAAGGGAATAAATAATACGGGACGTATGCAGACTGCTGTGACAGCACAAGCGGCTGTTGTGCGAGCGCTTGGCCCACACCAGCCAGGGAACTGTGAAAAGTAGCACAGTCCGTGCTTCCCCCCTAACAGCTGGGGACGCCGCAAGCTGATATTCTGCTTCATCCCACAAGTGGCATGTTCAAGAGAGGAAAACTGGTGTTTCAGATTTGGGGAGTCAGCTTGACTTTGCATGTTAAATAAATAAAAAAGCCTTTGAGTGCAGGACGATCTTGCTCGGAATTTGTCAGTTTGCTTTCGCTTTGCAAACCCTGCTGCTGGTGGCCCCTGTAATCTACCTGCTCACCAAGTTTACCCCCCCAGATTACTGCTCTCAAGTGGCAATTAGGCTGATCCAGGTATCACTTTACAGTTTACAGAATGTTCCCCTTCATGATTAAATATTTACAACTCATGACTCCAGATTCCTTTTTAAAGCTTTTGCTGAGCTTTGAGCCCCTTCTGCAGGTGCCTGAACCCAGTCCAACCTCCTGCTCCCATCAGATCACAGCTAAATTCCTGTCTTTCTCACCTATTCTTAGCTTTCCAACTCAACCTTGGTCATTTTATGGTTCCCATTTCTTGCTTTTCAGTAGAAATAGCGTGCAGTGACTGCTGCTATTAGTTATGTAGTGATAGATGTGCAAAAACATGAAGGAAGTTCTCCTGTTACTGTGGGGTTTTTACTCTAAAAATGCACGTTTTGAAGTCATAATATTTCAAAGCACATTTATATGTTTGCAATATGGGTAAAAAGATTACTTTAGTCTCTTGGAAAATGTAATTTTCTAGTAATTGGTGCTCTCTTACAGTACCTCATATACATGCACTAATCCTTCTCCTCCAGCCTTGCACATATTTTTATCCTATGTTATACTAAAGTGGGCTGATAAACTTCCTCAGTACCTCTTGCAAAATCAGATTTCCATAAGGGCAGAGAGTTTCTAATTATCTATTAAATGCTCTTAGACAAAGGGATCAAGCATACCCTCAGTAAGTTTGCAGATGACACCAAGCTGGGCAGGACTGTTGGTCTGCTGGAGGGTAGGAAAGCTCTGCCCAGAGGGATCTGGGCAGGCTGATCCAGTGAGCAGAAGCCAATGGTATGAGGTTCAGTGAGGCTCAGTGCTGGGTGCTACGCTTGAGTTACAACTCCATACAATGCTCCAGGCTTGGGGAAGAGTGGCTGGAGAGCTGCTCGGCAGAAAAGGACCTAGGGGTGTTGGTTGGCAGCTGACTGAATATGAGCTGGCAGTGTGCCCAGGTGGCCAAGAATCCCAAGGATTTCCTGGCTTGTGTCAGAAATAACATGGCCAGCAGGACTAGGGCAATGATTGTCCCCCTGTACTCAGCAGGTGCGGCTTAGATTGGATATGAGGAAAAAGTCTTCACTGAAAGGGTTGTCAGTCGCTAGAACAGGTTGCCCAGGGAAGTGATGGAGTCACTGCTCCTGAAGGTATTGATGCATGGATGCGTCACTGAGGGATATTGTTTAGTGGTGGACTTGGAAGTGCTGGGTTAACAGTTGGACTTAATGATCTTAAAGAACTTTTCTAACCTAAACAATTCTGTGATTCAGTTCTATGCTCATAGCACATTTTTCAGCTTTTCTATGATTTGCAAAACTGCCAGCTCCCCACTCCTCCATTGTAGCAGGTTTTCTGAAAACAAGCTACTATTTTCTTAAAAGTCTTCACATTCAGGATAACAATGATTTTGATGGTATCACATGCATATCCTTGAAAGTGAATTGTTTTGTATTGTAATTACAATACATCTAATATCTGCAAGGGCAGAAAATCACAGAATCACAGAAGAGTATACCAGAGTAATATTCTGTGACATGATAAGACTTTGCTTATACTTCATGTAGACACTTGTGGCCAGTGCATCTCTGACCTCTCTGCACTGAGGAAGAGATCTTTCTTTACCTACTTGGACAAATAGATTAGGTTTTGGTAGTTGTTGTGTGATTCTTTGTTCAAACTTCAGTCCTGCTGGGGACACTTTCCCCTAGTCCTACCTCCTCCAAGTCTGTGGCAGGAAATGGTAAGTACCTGCTGAAAATTGAATTGGTTTATCAAAACCTTTGGGCACTGGATTAATAATTGATTCAACATGAGTTGAATTAACTCAGTGTAGTCATGTTCCATGGAATAATAAAACAAAGAACATGGTAAAAATCTGTTAGCATACCTGTATCTTCCTGCTGTCTGTGCAGGATGTATACAAGGTATATTTTTCTCCATTGCACATTTAATACCCATTTTCCAGTACAATGGCTAATTATTATACTTTGCATGCTAATTTTTATGTAAATGAGCAGTGTAATTTCTCTTACATAAACAAATCTCAGACCGTCTGTACTGAAATACCCATGTTTTTCCCAATAGTAAAAACTTTAACATTAAGCTGAGTTTATTCTCCTCTCCACATGGAGTTGGCATATAGCACCCTTGCCTCCATGGCACATCACAGTGAGTACAGCAACGTGTTAGCTGGCTCTGTCAAGAAACTTGAGGACAAAAGAAAAAAAAAGGAAAAAAAACAACGCAATGTTATCATGATGTAAAATCATATCAGAAAATATTCCAGACTCACTGGTGCATCTTTGCTCACAAATGAGCCGTCCATCCACCTCAATACTTTAATTTCATACGCCACCAGTTTCTAAGTGAACAAATACAAGGATGTTCTTGAGCCCAAATGTCCAAGTGTATATTCCTCTACTCGCTTCATCCCAACATCAGTATAATGCACTGCCATGCTAAGAGTCAGGGCTGAAAGAATTTTCTTTTGTTTAAAGGCCAGGCTGGACAGGGCTCTGAGCAACCTGGTCTAGTGGAAGGTGTCCCTGTCCGTGGCAGGGGGTTGAGACTGGATGAGCTTTAAGGTCCCTTCCAACCCAAACTATTCTGAGATTTTATGACTAAAAGAAACTTTAACTCACCTCTGCTCCTCACTTCTTGCTGCCTTTCTTGGTGTGCCGGGAAGGCAGCAGAGGTGGGAATGAGGTGGGAATCCTATCCTTACACATCACCCAGCTATTGCTCCAAAGCAAAGTCTTCAAAGGCAATTATCTTCTGCTTTGACCTCCAACAACCTCAGTTCAAAGGTCAGTGCCCAGTAAATGAGATTTCTGCTCAATTGTCTAATCACCATTAATCTTGTTAGAATGACCCTCAGCTCCATCTGTTCTTCAGCATCTCTTACTTACACTTTTGCCATTCCTTCTATCTTTCTTAATCTTTTTAATTTCCTAGGAATTCTTCAAGCACATTTGTTATCTTTTCTTTTTGCTATATTTGGAATTCTCAACACTTTTTTAAAAAAACAAAGACACATTGCAAATGTTTCCAGTTTCTTAATTTCTCTTAAGGTCCAACAAAATTGTATTGAAAACACTATTTTTTTTTCAAGTTGGCTTTCTAAATATCCTAAATCTCTCATAAATTTGGAAGAGCTATCTTTTCCTGTTTTCTCTGAAAAACTCATTTTTTAAACTGTAACCCAACAGAGCTTAGATACAGGAACTTTTCCACCCTGTTAGAATCACAGAAGAGTTAGGGTTGGAAAGGACCTTAAGATTGTTTAGTTCCAACCCCCCTGACATGGGCAGGGACACCTCACACTAAACC
>WYDI02003680.1:7172-23016 GCA_009867235.2 Psittacus erithacus
GCGTGTGTGGCGTGGCGGCGTGTGTGGCGTGGCGGCGTGTGTGGCGTGGCGGCGTGTGTGGCGTGGCGGCGTGTGTGGCGTGGCGGCGTGTGTGAGTTTTGTGCTACATCCACGAATAGTTGGGTTTTGTCATGATGAATTGAATTAGTGAGTAGTTGTCTTGGAGACATTTTAGCAAGTATTTCTGTTCATTTCTGTGTGTAGTAGCATTGTTTTTGCTTAGAAGTAGTAGAAGCAGAAGTATTTATGTTGACTTTGTTTTCTTGACATAATTTTGTGTGTTATTGAAAGAGATTATGTAACTAGTCTTTTCAAAGCAACATGAAAATAAGTTAATCTGTGGAACTGAAACAATGTCATGCATATTTTCACCTGGGGTTTTTCTCTTGTCGTAACATGAGAAATCAACGTGGACTAAGAATAAAGTAATACAAGTGACCTTGAAATCCTTTCAGTCACACTTGAATAACCATTATCCTATAAAGACAGTGTAAAATGCATTGTTAGTCTTTTGTGTCAACAAATGGTTGTGAAAGAATGTGTTGTTTTCCAAGAAAAATCTCAAAAAGATGGTTTAGGCATATAAATTTGAGAGTGAAGATTATTTTAGCCATTGAAGTCCTCTGACAGATTTTGGAGCTGGGTTTGCTCCACAGGTTAGATCTTATGAAGTTGTGGAAATAGGTAGATTCCATCAACCCCATCAAATTATACATTGAGCAAAAGAACATACCAGGTATAGACTGCAATTGAGATATGAATCCACTGGTAAATAGTACTTAAATATGTAATGGTAGAAGCATTCTCAAAGTTTCTCTGTACAGTTTTATTCAGCAGATACTTACATACGCTTTATCCAGTAGATGCTTACATATGCTTGATTTAATAGATATTAAATAAAGGTACAGTCTGAGAACATGAACTAGGAAAGGAAGGAAAAAAAACCCACCCCAGAATTCTAAGAATATGAAAGAGCTAATTCTTTTAGGTTAATTAATACTTATTTATGAATAAATAAATAAACTGTAAATAAAAGCCTATTTCCATGTCTCAAAAGTGCCCTTAACAAATTTCTAACGTTTTGTAGAGCTGAGTAAACTCACTCTTGTAATTTATAATTGCCCCTGTAGTTGTTCCGAGTCTTCCCTTAGGCCCTCCTAACACACTTTGCTTCTCTGTCCTGTAGGCATTTTTGTTGTTTGCATGATAAATAGATGCAAATAATATGCCTTATTTCCATTTGGCACTTTTTATTTGACTATTGCTATGTTGTTATTATCTCTAATATAAATAGAGAAAGTATAATATGAATTGAATGTCAAAAGTAGGTAGCTATATGAACTCCCCTTGTAGTTCTTATAGAAATGTTACTTCTAGGTGTGTGATTTGTGCTGCTGGTGAGAGATATTCAAAAGCCCTGGCGATATACTCTCAAGTAGTAATATAATGCAAAGAATGGGGAGAATAATCTCAAAATTAAAATTATAGAATGAAAGCTGTTAAACAGGCTGAATTGTGTTATAGCAAGAAATGTGGGCTGGTAGAAAGAGCCCGTTGTAAGAAGCAGTTTGGACTTTAGGTCTGACCCCTGTAGTGAGATCATATTGAGGCATGCTGGGTGTACAGTCAGGAGGCAGGATAGGACTAGAGACAGTAGTACAGCTGTGTTTAGTAGGCAACTGCAGAGTAGACTGTAACGGCCTGTCTGTGTAGCTTCCTCCTCCTGGTACTGTATGCCAAGTTATTCAGAGGGAGCAATTTACGCTAGCTGTTTTGTGCAATCAATCTGTGCTTATGCTTGCCTTGCAGTCAATTTGGTGTACATTTACTTCATTTCAGGCCTTGTCTTTACTTGTAATGGACCTTGCTTTACTGAATGAGATGGGCTATGTGCTTGCAGAATCTTCTGTAAACAGCTGGTTGCTTTAAGAGGCGGGGAGGAGACTGTATGGGGCTTTAACAAAGCTTAAGGAGAGGGTCTCTGTGAAGAAATTTCTTTCTTTCAACAGACCATGGTTTACATATTTAAGAGGGACACTGCTGCTACGTGAAACACTGTACAAGATACTTTAATTGTATTAAATTTGTTAGACTTGTGATTTTAGGAAGCTGTTTGCTGTGCAAAGGCAATGTAAGCAAACTGTTGATAAAATTGGGACGACTTATAAGAACAAAGTTACTTTGTAACCTCAGCATAGAAGATGTATGATAGGTTTTGTAATATCAATTTAAAGAATAGGCTGTTAAAGCACTTCCTTAACTCCCTATTTATCTTAAAATCAAGTAATTTTCTGCCCTTTTTTTTTTTTCCCCACATATAACTAATGGATATGTAATTGAGTGTCAAACATGTTTATTTAAATCAAACAACAGCCAACAATAAGCTTGGTATACCGTGTTCTCTTGATATAATGAAGCTTCATGACGTTGCAATGCTACTGTTATGCAACGTAGCACATAGATAAAATTTTTCAGAGTTAAAACAACTCATTTCTTAAGATGTAAAGTTTTTCTGCATGTTAAATTGACTTTTTTACTTAGTCACAACATATTCCAAGTTGAACAAAATAACGGATTGAAGTTTTAGAGTACTGCCTTGATAAAAACAATAGGAAGCTCTGTAGAAGCACAAATGATAATGGTAAAGTGTTCCCATCATAAATCTACTCATATTGCTGCATCGTGTATTCAAATTACAAAGCTCTATTTCATTGGATATTGTAAAAATTCATTTATCTCTCTCATTCTAACAAAATCTCTTAAAAAGAAAACCTTTGCAGAGAGCACCACAAGCTGCTAAGTGGGGTGCTGTCTCTTAGCAAGTTCTTTACTGTCGAAGTAGTACGTAATGTGAAATCTTACAGAATATATGAAGAATAGCAGAACCTTTGATCTGATAGTGAAAATTAATTCCATAATTTTCCACAAATTACAAATGGTGTAATCTCAAATTATCTCATAGCAATAGAGGTTGCCTCTGTGTACTTATAAGAATTCTAGGGTGGTTTTCTCAAAATGAAATTTAGAAAGAAATCTTATTAGATGTGTTGTCTTCCTATCACAGTAGTCATATATAATGTTGCAACAGCATGAAAAGTAGTATTTTCCTGTTTGTGCTTACAGTTGTTTATACATTCTAGATGATAATTACAATGTTTAATCAGGTTTAATATACATCTTGTTTATTTATGGTTCATAAATGTAGTAGTCTGTAACAGCAGTATATTATGTCCTTTAAAATTGTCAAACTGATGTTATTGAAAAGTTTCAATAACTTTATAAAGTGCATTAATTGATATGAACTTGATTAATTTTGTTCCCAGCTTCATTAATTTTGCTGAGCTGAACTGCACAGTGATTTATCTCTGTGTTTCTAGTCCATCCATGTAATTTAGAATTTTATTGCCCCCTGAAGTTTCCAGTTATCTGCAGTTGATTGTGTTAGTGCTTATTCTTCTTCATTTGTCGATATATAGTATAAAATGAACATGTGTCCTACCGCTGCTTCATATGACATGCCATTATTCATATCTATCTTTTTAAACTAGTATCACTGGAAGGTGTCCTTTCTGATTCCTGTTCTGTTCTAGTTAGCCTGTTACCTGCAAAACATGCGTGCCTTTTCAGTTAATATAATTAATAAACAAGACTAACAAGAAAAGGTCAGTACTCTACCAGTGGGTTTTGGAACTTGGTGCTTCGTAAATGATTCCTTATATTTGCTTTTTTGCAGGATTAGTCTTTTTGCTTCCTTTTTTCATCTAACGGTCCATCCATCAAACCCATATCTCTACAATTTAGTGTCAGGAATGTTGTGGGAGACTGTATCAAAGGCCTTACAGAAGAATTGCAGTTGGAATCAATACCTTCAAGAGAAGAAACTTATATTTTCATTGCTTCCTTGTTGCCTTTCAATCTTTCACTGTCGTCTTAGCAAGTGTTTGTTAATTTTGACTTGAACAAAGACGCCTTCTTGTTCCAGGTTCCAAGCATGAGCTATCATTGAATTAAGTTTCTATTGAAAAAAAAAAAAAAAGAGACTTTAAGATTCTACAGCTGCAGATTTATTAACAAGCAAAATAATCTTCCCCTTTTCTCAGTTCTGAAAAAGGAGTCTGTACCCTGAATCTTTGCCTTTTTTCTTTTTTTTTCAGTCAGGAGCTTTGGTATTCAAATATGATTTAATGAACTGATATGGGAAGTAGTGGACTACACAGAAGAGCCCTACTTCTGAGGGACTAGGGCTCTAGCCCTACCTCTTCTGGACTTCTTTAAGGAAATATTTACCTATAAGTCAGTGATCTCTTATCTGATCTTTGTTAATATCAATTGTAGCAGTATGACATAGAGAGTAAAACTTCATTTTTGTGCTGAGGCGCACAGAGATCGTTAAAACCCTTGATCTGCACACCACTCAGAGAAATGTGCTCTAGCACAGCCTTTATAAGTCCTATGTTATATTCATGGCAGTAGGTTCCTTTCAGTAAGAGTGGAGCTCTGTACTAATTCTGTTTCCAAATGGGTTTGGACCTAGAGCATGACAGTGGGACTGTAAGTTCAGCTGATGTGAAGGAATTATAAAAAAATCCCCAAATTCCTGTGTGCACACAGAATAACCTTGTTAGTTACCACTAACTGGCACTGGAAAAAAAAAGAGAAAAAAAATTAGGCAGCATTCTACTACAAATTGCAAAATTAATTAAAGTTTTTTCATGCCAGTTTTAGCTTTAGCTGAGTTTTTAGGAGATCATACCTCTCAGTCTATTAATTTGTGGTCAGGCGTTCAAGAGTCATTGTTAAGCTTGAGCCATGTGGCAGACAATAGGATTCAGAGGAATATTTTATTCTGGGTGAAACGGGAGAAAGAAAGGTACTATATGATGAGTTGTTCCTCTGTGTTTGTTTTTTAATTTATTTTTCTTCGATGTGCTATCTCCCTTTCTTTCCAGCTAGTATCATGAACTTACACAGACACTGTGTGAAGTCTGCGTTATAATAGTAAGAAAGACTTGGGTAAGAAGTTCAGTGCTCCCTGTGGTAGTTAATAGTTATAGGCTCTTGGAGGAAGCAGCCTCTCACTTGCTTCCCACACAATCATGCAGATGACACAGCAGTAATGGAACCTAATAGAAATGTCACCAACAAGGCGATTGAGAACTTTGACCTTTCTATAGGTCCCGTGGCTTTTGACCATCAAGATTAATAATATAAATGTTGCAATGAGTGGCACATCCTGCTTGTAAGTCAGTTTAGCAAAGCTCAAGGAAGTATAATTAATCCTGTTTATTGTCTTGCCACCATCACTTTCACTTTTAATAAAATAGAAACTTACAGTTACTTAAGTAGCAGGAAATCCAGAACCGGAAGATTTATATAGAAAAATATATATAAAGCAGTGACTGTTTGGGAAGGTAATCACAGTGGAGCATACTTCACTGTGTATGTTGTGCTATGCTACCTTCCTGATACTGATTATTGGTTAGATATGCCCCCACATGTTTTTCAGCAATAAGGGACAACTGCTCTGGAGATGTAATTCATGTTCACAGTTAAGTGAATTAGGTTAGATTAGAGTTTATAGTCTGGCCTTTTACAGGAATTTATGTGGTATAGTTACTGGTTTGGGCTGGTGGGGTTTTTTTGTTAATGGAGGAAGCTGTCTATTACTAGGTCTTGTGAATAATTGCATTAATTTTGTGGCTTAGTAATCTAGACATCTATCTGTTAATCCTGATTATTTTAATTGTGCAAGAACCATTGTCAGATTGCGTTTTGAATGTAGATTTTTAATAGTCTGTTTTGTAGGAGTCATAATGACAGGGAGCTTTAATATTATAATAAGTTATATGTAATAGGTCATATAATTTCTTCCCAAACAGGAAAAATAAATACGGTCATTTCTATATAAGTGGGAAAATTGTCTCCTTTAATTAACTGGCCCTGTATGTGGTATTTTCTATATTGTCCATTCCTGTATAGAGAGATACCTTAGTTCTACTTGGAAAGTTCGTTAGAGACTGAGTGGCTTTAATGTAAAAATAAAACCAGTTTATTGATGCACAAAAAATTGAATGTTACAGGAGAACTATGAAACACTATAATGCTATTTAAAATCTTATGCTGGCATAGCTGTTCTCCATTCCTTATTTTCATAATTTACATTATTGGCTTCACTTTTGCAGTTCTTGGTGGCTTTTTTAATCTTCCTTTTTGCCTTGGTTTCCCTAATCTTCTGTTCATGCTTTCTTGTACCTTCAGAAAACCAACCTCATCTACTTTTACTTCTCTCACTTTCTCCATGAAATAGCAGGCAAGGTGTTCTTTCCTGTTCTTTTCTAGCAAAGGTCCTGAAAAGTGTCTTGCCCTGTATTTATAACATTAGATTGGGCTTTATTTCCTGTTTTTGGCATATATTCAGACGACTTTGCTCCATTAAGATGAATAAGGACAGTATTTGTTTAAAAAATTTAATGAATTGCCTAACAGAGCTATTACTCATTTTGGAAACCGGTTGCTGTGGTTGCCATAGTAATAACAAGCCCTTTATTAAAGCTATTTTCTATATGTACTGCCTGTGTTATAACATGCTGTTGGGGGAGCTGCGGTTCTGTGCATTTGTGCTCTTGAAAGAATTTTCCAGCTTTGTATAGTTAAATTCTCCAAGGAATTTAGGTTATAGGAACATAAAACATGTAAATCTAGTTTATCATATCTGTCGTGGAGTTGTTCATGCAGGCCATCACTTCATGTAGCCATTTACAGTAATCTCAATGAAATAACAGCTGTATCAAGAATGAATAATACATACAGAGAAATTTTGAACTCCTTTAATATTTCTTGTCTTATTTTTTATTTATTTGTAACTGATAGAATGATGAGCTTGTAGTTCATTGAAAAATACTTGTAGTCTTGGTTGTTTACCCTCGTGTGTTTCAGGTTTAATAGGTAATAGCTCGTGGGGTTAGAAAGCTGGCAATTTAATGGCGTGTTTTCTTTGTAGAGTGCCCCCTGAAATATTTATGGAATATAAAGACTCTTTAAATCTACTCCAGTAAAAGGGTACTGTCTCAAGGTTTCTTTTAGAATAATTGCTTTAAACTATTCCTTCTTCAGAGAGAAGAAATGCATATCTGATTGTGTTGTAGTAAGGTAGATGAAACAAAATTTTCCAAAATTGCTTGAGTTATATCCATTTGAAGCATTTGTATACCACATGATCCCTTCATAATAAGATAGCCTAAACCAACAATGTTTCTGCAAAAAATAAATGCTGCCTCCTAAGCAGAAGTGACAGTTAGCTAATGCTAGCAAATGGAGATATTTTTGGTGTAAAACCTAGAGGGGTTTATAAATCTTTTGATATTTATTGTTCATAGGAGTATGTAAAATAAGGGGACAACTGAAAGACAGAGTAGCAGTTAGGGTTCAAAGTGGTGCTTCAGAAAGTATCCTTTCAATCTGGAACAGAGTTTATAGACAGGGTTTTACAAATACTGTTTTTGGATCTGGCTAATTTCAGCTCCAAAGCAGTAGGTTAAACTTAACTCTGTGCTGGCATTTTAGTAAGTGATCTTGTCCGGGTAAGAATGTTTTAGAACTGCTCATTTTCAAAATAATTGTCGTGGAATATTAAGAAAACATTAATTGTATTGAAGCAAGGATATTTTTGCAGTACTGTCTTGGGTGAGAATATGTGTCTGATTTGTAGGTGGTATTAAAACTCCTTTGTAGAAATCCTGTGCTGTGGAGCATGTTCTTCAGCTTATAAGTAGGACCTCTAATTCCTTGGGAAATCTACAAGGGGAAAGAGTTGGTGTAATGACAGTAAATTGAAATTATTCTTTGACTAGGGAGAATGTAACATTTCAACCAATGCCAAATAGTTTAACGGTTAATGAGATACTAAATAGAGGACAGGTTTCAAATATAAGTGCAAGTACATGTTATACCTTGATTTAAAGTGTTGCAAACTACAGAGTAGACATATTTAGTCAATAGGTTTTTACAATGCAGTAATTTCCAATTTCGAAACCTTCATACCTATACTTCTATACTACAATCTGTGCAATAAAAATTAATAAATGTGTGGTTGGAGTGTATTTGTACCCTACCACAGCAGGAATATGATAGCTTTAGATTTCTTTTTTATTTGCTGCTAATTTCATTCTTTCCTGTTTGCTTTTATTAAAAACAAAATCAAGAGCACTCTGATAGACAAGGACTAATTGGGAAAAAAGGCATCACAGGTACAGAAAAGCTGTGAGTGGATATAAAAAAAAATAATCCCCCCCCAAAAAACCCCAACCCCATCCAAAACATCAAAAAAACCCAAACCCCCAGACAAACTTACCCAAACCCCAAAATAGCCTAACAAAACAAAAACCAACAAAACAAAACCAAACAAAAACCTACCAACCAAAAGCCCCCAGGACTTTAATAGTGCAGGTCTTCAGAAATATTGTGAAGGTGTATCGGCTTGGCTTAAGAGAGTGTTGTGATTGAAAACGGGATAAGAAAGCGGTAAAGTTGAGAGGAGCATTTCTTTGGAAGAAAAGCTAAAATTCAGCTTTTCTTTGATGTGAAATATTAGCTGTTCCCACCGTTGTGTAAACATTTATAGAAATCAGTGTGGAGGAAATGGGTAGTTAAGAAAAATTCTTCTGTTCTCCCCAGTTATAGTTTCATTTGGGTATGTGCTTTAGGAATGTACCTCTCAAAGACGTAGTATCAAGTAACTGGATTTTGTAACCATCCTTTGCCTTAATTTTCACAATAATAGATGAGTAGAAATGTTCCAGAAATTCAGGGGGTATTGGACTAGATGAGCTTTGAAGGTGCCTTCCAGCCCAAACTGATTACATGATTAAATATAACCTGCACCTTAATTTTACCATTGAATGCGTTTTCTGCATTTGATGGTGTATAGGCAAAGTTATTTTATGGCTCTTTTACGTTCTATGGATCTTCTTTACTAAA
The DNA here is from genome assembly GCA_009867235.2 of Psittacus erithacus. Lineage (NCBI taxonomy): Eukaryota > Metazoa > Chordata > Aves > Psittaciformes > Psittacidae > Psittacus > Psittacus erithacus. The sequence goes on from WYDI02003680.1 coordinate 16,149, forward strand.
GATGACCTAGAATAAGAGTAGAGTGCTTAACTGTTATTATCTTGTTGATAAGAAAAGGCTTGTACGTTGTGTATCAATACAAATAATATATATTAGTTTTATACTAAGCACTGTAATATATAATGCTTAATATTATTTCCCTTCTTTTGGATGTTATACAAAACTCAACTCAAACTTCAAGGGCTGAGTCAAACAACAAGGGTATTTTGGTATGCATACATTTCCAGCTGTGTCATAGGACTGTCTGTCTTTCAATTTACCTGGTTCACCTTAGCATGTAATTTTTATCATCTTTCCATTAGTTGACATTTGTCCTTTTTTTTTGTGACTCCATTGGAATAATGACACGTGTTGGGGAGGAAAGGCAAGAAAGTTCTGGAAAGAAAGGAACTGAAAACTTCTGCTGGTGGACAGGTTGAAGAGATACCAGATTCCCCTTACAGAAATCTGACAGAAGTTAGGAAAGTAGTACTTCCTATTCCATACCCTCCCCCATTCTTCTTCCCCTCTCTCTCTCTCCACACCCCCCCTATAATCCTCTTTGTGAAGATAATGCATCTGTGGATGTAGGAATCCCCAGCACAGGAAAGACATGGACCTGTTGGAGTGGGTCCAGAGGAGGGCCATAAAAATTGTCTGAGTTGGAGCACCCCTCTTATGAAGACAGGCTGAGAGAATTGGGCTTGTTCAGCTTGGAGAAGAGAAGGCTCAGGGAGACATTAGATTGGCCTTCCAGTATCTAAAGGGGATCTACAAGAAATCTGGAGAAAGAATTTTTACAAGGGTGTGTAGTGATAGCACAAAGTGGATGTCTTTAAACTGAAAGGTGTAGATTAAGATAAGATAATAGGAAGAAGCTCTTTACTGTGACAGTAGTGAAAAACTGGAGCAGGTTTGCCAGGGAGGGTGTTCCCCATCCCTGGAAGTGTTCATGGTCAGGTTGGAAGTTGTCCCTGCTTGTTGCAAGGGGGTTGGGCTAGATGGCCTTTCAAGGTGCTTGAAAAAAAAAAAGCTGTTCTATGATTCTATGACCTTAGTATTTTAACTTTGAGATAAAAGTATCAGAATGATTTAATTCCCCCTTCAGCTCTTTTTTTTTCATTAAGACTTTAGTGTCTTAAGATAACCTGCGAACTTAGGTACTTGCCTGTCTTGTCACCAGAAACATTTTTATTTTATGCTATAGTAGTGTCAGACTAAGTCTTCTAGGGGTAATTTTTGTCTTGCTTTTGTAGTTGTTGTTGAGAAGGGGAGGGTTCTTTTTCTTTCCACTTGTTTTGGTTTTGAACCATTAAAGAAAAGCATAATATGTACTGATGCTTTAACAGCAGCTGTGCACAAGGGTCAGACTGTGCTTCTGGGGTGATAATTATGAAAGCTTGCTATTGCATCTGACAAGAATTCTTGTGTAGCCTCTTTCAGTTGTAATGTGTGCTGTTTGTCACTGGCAAAATGCTAGCTGAGCTCACTGTAGTGAAAAGGTAGGACCAGAATTTTATATCCTTTTTGGAATAGTGTGAGATCCTGGAATTTTGGAGTACCTCGACAGAGGACAGCAGTCTGTGATGGTGCAGAGATGGAATTATCACATATCCAGGCTAATGGTTTTTGATGGAATTGACTTAACTCTCAGATGTGAAATCATCTATCAGTTTCCATACTGAAAGCAATTGCCCTACAACTTAGAAAGCAAAACCAAAAGCATTGAGAAAATTCAGAGGGATACTCTGTGACATGACAATAGAGCAGAGGATGTTTATATATAGTTATGTATTTTAAGTATAATAGGTTATTAAATACAATAAAAAAGGTAAAGTTCTGTATCAAATAAGGAGTGTAGAACAAAATATAAATCCTATCAGGCTAAATGCATGGAAGTGTTTTTAAAAGAGAGTTTGAGAAGAAACTTGCAAAAGGTATAAAAACTAGTGTTAAATGCATTTTCTCAAACAATCCAGGCTCTCAGCATGGAAGAATGCAGGCACGTATTCATCCCCAAAGACTACGTCACGGGAAGTTAGTCAAAGGATCTGTTTCAAATAAGTGTTACGTTATACACAAAGGAGAAACAGCTTTGGTTTACATTTTTACCTCCATGTCTACTGCAGAGATTTTTTTTTTTTTTTTATCCCAGAAAGAGCAGTCCTTTGAAACCCGGTCCTATAGGATATGTATGGTATTGTTTGGAATTTTGGGACAACCCAATCTATTCCTAGTTAAAAGAAATGTATGTTTGTTGCATGCTAGTGTCAGGAATAAAAAAGTATTTCTTTTGAAACTTGCTGAAATAAAACATTACTCATTCTTTCTCTTTGATTTTCAAAGAATGACTCCTTAGTTCAGTGAGTCCTACAAGTATTGTTCATATTTAGCCAAGAAACTGTGGTTTCATTTCAAATAGTGTCGTAATTTAAATTCTTTTTGTCAAAACTATCTTTGCCTCATCCTGAATGTAGAAGGAAAGCTCAGCTGCATCACAGGATAGAAAGTTGGACTAGAATATACTATATTCCAATTTGCTTGTGTAGTTTTTATCTTTGGCCTGAAATAAGTTACTTAAGAATAAGTGGAATTTTTGTCCTGGGTGATTTGTCGCTGGTTCGATCACATGTTCCACATTTCTGATTCTGACAGTGGATTTGCATCTTTTCTTGGGTTTATGCTTGGGTGGTTTTTTACTTTGCATAGATTGCTTTTAGAGGTCAGTAGCCACGTTTGTGCATAGATTCCTGTTTGAATTAAGGGAGGATTAAAAACCGCGGTAAAGTAAAAGATTAGTATTTAATAGGTATAGAGTTGACAATCAGCAACTGATGTTACTTGAAAGTAACAAATGTAGTTTGAGTTGCAACTTATTTTCTGTTTTATGCATTTACTGTGCTTATTACCTAGTTTGTAATGGTGTGCTGTGTGTAACAGTAGCCAGAACTTAAAGCAAAATGATTGTGTAAGGAAGTAATAAACTAATACATGCGATCTGTTTCCTTTCAGCCAAACTACCAGTGGCAGAGATAGATCAGACCTGGGAAAGCATACTTCTTAAATGCAGATTAATGGAGCAGTATGATGCACAGCTGGAGATCACTTGCTTTTGAAGATTTGGGGCCTTCATTGCTATTAAGTCAGCACTGGAGCTTATGATCATGTTCTGGGGTGGAGTAGTTACGCGTATGTAGTTTGTAGATGTATTTAGTTAAGGCAGATATTCTCTTTTACTTCATAAACTGTGTTATATTATATGGTTGCTTTGCCTTTACTTGTTCTGACTGATTCCTGCCTTTTTGGATTTTAGAATATAACCAGTGATACAGTTACTTATGATTTAGTGCTTGGTAGCTTGGGAATTTACTTGACATTGGATTACGTGTGGAATTGAAATATGTTTCAGGGAAGTTAGGTCTGCAAGCAAATATCTAAGCTGTTGACTACACTGCTCGGAGGCTGAGCTAACTCCCTAGGGCACGGAGAACTACTGAAGGCAACATGAGAAATTGCTGAACATAACAAACTACAGTGTTAGAAACTGACAGAAGTTATAGATAACACCTAACAAGATGCCTGGATTTCACAAGTGGTAAAGGGGGAATTGTGTGAGAAATGTCTAAACAGTGCCATTGCACGGAGAGGAGGAGCACTGAAGCTACTTTGGAAGGTGCAGTGTGACAAGACCAACAGTGCCTTGGTAATAATTTCAGAAATGCCAAATTTTGGTTTAGCTGTAGTGAAACTGGGACCAGTAAGGGAAGAAGTAATTGGAGTGGTTTGATAATTTGAGGTAGAGAAGAGGAGGTAGAAGGGTGGTGGAAAAAGAATACTGAGTAATGGGAAAAAGAGTAAGGTATGTGATCTGGTACTGGGGGTACCTGTTGGGCAGGTTGTGCTTGATTATCACAGCTTGAGCCTGACAATAAACTAAACCTGTTAATACCGCATGACACAAATCAAACCTGTTTTGGCTGCCAGGAGGGTTTAGGGGAGAAGGGCTTCTTTGGCTGGCAAAGGGCACCTGGATTGGGTGCATTAAGAATTCTGTTATCACTGGCTTAGTGCTTCCAGGTCTGTTCTGGAGCTGCTACTCTGTAACAAACGGATGTCAAAATATCTGAGTTATGGTGCCCCTGATCAATCGCTGCCAATACTGTTAGACTGGGTAGTAGTTCTTACTTTTGATCGTAATTGAGAACTTGTAACATTAGAGTTGTCTTGTCTGCTTTTGTAGACTAGAAAATTGGAATTGCATATAAACCAGATTAATGGATCCATTTTCTGCTTTCTTTGGGAATATTGCTAAAGTTGATATGACCTAAAACTGTAGAATTTATGAATTTACAAATGCCTTTTAATTGCAGCACTGTTCTTGATCTCAAACTTCTGTTATGAAGCTGGCTGTTTCCATTCTTTTGAATGCAGAGGTTTTGATTTAGCTTGAACTTCTTGGATAGAAGTCTATTTAAGGCCAAATATGAAGATTTTCTAAAGATGATCACTTAATACCACAATAACCTAATAATTTTTCTATTAGGTTGTGTTATTCATTCTGCTGCTTACCATCTTTCCTCTCCCCATCAAAAAAACTGTCCCTTAAAGCTATCATTGTAAAGAATGAAGCCCTGAGAGCCAAATAGCCCATATCCAAATACTACTCAGACTTTTGCTCTGTTTGAAGTAGCAGACTGTTTTTCACCTTGTCCTGATATAAGGAAAAAGAATATCTTTTTTTAGTTTTTCTCTTCAGTGGTGTCCCTCTGCTGTTTTTTGAAACTCCTTGATGAAGGCTGTCTTTGTTCAGCTATGTTCTGTACTCCAGCATTGCTGTGTTTCATGGCAGAGCTATTAGCATGGTTTTCTTTGTCATGTGTATTCTTGGTTTTCTTCAGAATCCATTAGTGCCTTTTTTCCATTGCTCATGACATCCCATAGCTCTTGACTTCATAACTGCTTTTTGTTTTCTGTTGTCAGAGCCACCAATCTCTTTGCTGCTGTACTTAATGCATCCCTGTGCCCAAGCTTAGGTTTTTATTGTGAATAGACAATTCTGGATGCCATCCCCTATTGAGTATCAGTGAAATTTAGGAGTTTCTTGTTAATTTTTTCCCACTGAATCTCTTGTGTTTGCAGTGACAGAATACTTATACTGAAGTATATTTTTTTTGCTAGCCTTTTATATGTAGCTCAGTGTAAACTTCACCCTCTCTCCCTGTGATAGTCTGCACAAGTTCTGCTCTCATTGTTTCTTTGAGACTTCAGTTCACGCTCCAGTAGTATCATATTTTTCTAATGTTACGTATCTTTTGGTCATCCTGTATTCTTCCAGTGTTTATCAAGTCCTTGAGATGAAGAATAAGGGAGGAATTTACTGGGATACCACCAAATTCGTTGCAGTTATGTGTATAAGGATGCTTTTATGCTTCCTCTATCCATGCATATTTAGTGTGCATGTACGGTGAGTTTCTTAATAGATTTTGAAAGCATATGCTGCTTCTGTTCTGCTTAGACTCTAATATATTGCAACTACTTTTCCTGATTTTTATATACTTCATAAGCTTCACATGTATCTCAAAAAGCTCTGGAAGAATAATATATTTCTATAGTAAGTTGCCAAGTGAGACAAAAAAAAAAATTCTTATTTTTACAATACAGAGAGAAATAATAGAAATAATAGCTGTATTCCGTAACTTTCAAGCTGATGGTTAAAACCACATGGGTTTTATATTATAGAATGAGAAAGCTGCTGCAATGTCACATATGATTTCCAATTGTTTCATAAAATGCTTTCCTAAAGTAGGACAAATCTTTCTAAAAAGGAATATAGTGAAAGAATGGCCATATTTACAAATGCAAACTGAAAATTATGAAGACCATATGAAAAAACCCTGCAGAATTTGCTCTCTGGACTTCGTTTTTAGAAGCCTTATCAGCATTCTGGTGTTTCTAAATTAACAATAGGAAATAACCCAAGCTGTAGGGAGCATGACATCAGGAATAATTGTATGAAAGCATATATTTTGTCTTTAATGATTCTTGTATTTAAATGTACTTTGGTGGTACACTGATCCTCTACAATAGCTAGTCTCTGTGAAAGTGAATAGAATGTTATTATTCTGACAGTTCTTTCACAGGCTTTAGTTTATAGAAGGGTCATGAATGTTTGGACTTTATTTTTTTTTTCATTTCTAATGCACATTCTTATGTGTTTAAAACATCTGTGATGTGAATAGTTGCAGTTAAATTTATTGTTACAGTTTGGTATAAGCAGGAAAGCAAGAGAGCATCAATTTCTGGGGTTATTCCAAGATAAAGAACAAAACCAGGTTCCTTTGAAAAATATCTTAAGAAATTATTTAGATTTTTTTTTTTTTTGAGCTACAGTTTTGTTTAGTGATGGAACCACTTTTTTTGTTAATAATTTAAGGTTTTCTTAACTATACAATGAATTCTGCTGCCAGCAATGAAGACAGGTGTGGAATTTCAGTTGATGATTTGAGGAAAGATAAAGCTGAAATATGTAGGGTTGAGGACCAAAAAAGAGGAAAATAAAGGAAAAAGGAAGTCTTGAGAAGAGGGTGGAATGGATAAATGGGACTCAGAAGTGATAGGTAAGTAGGAAGCAGAGGTTAGGAAATTAGTGTTAGAAGGAATGGAAGTTTTTTTTTTTGTTATGTTTTCATGCATTAAGGAACCTGGATATAACTGAACTTTGTCATTGTTATTACATTTTGATGTACTTCAGTAAGTGCTTCTTCTGAGGTACCTCTGTGCTTAGAGAAGGGGAATTAGTTGTCAGTGCCTTGCTGTCCTGGGTTCAGCAGTAGCAGTCATTTTTTCTCCTTCTTAGTAGCTGGTGCAGTGCTGTGTTTCTAACTTTCGG